>CM029371.1:6027496-6082496 GCA_017165825.1 Hepsetus odoe
TATATATATATATATATATATATATATATATATATATATATATATATATATATATATGTGTATGTATAAACCAGAGTCCAAAAAATAGTGTAACATTTATTCTAATTTATGTTTTTTCCAGTGTCTGGATTTGATACAGCTTGGTTTGGAGGGAAGAAGATATTTCTGCTTTTTATTATCAGCATTTTTTTATTGATTGCCATCCTCTGTGTTGCCGGCATACACTGTAAGTTTTAGCTGTGAATTAATTAACTGATTTAAGTAGGTTTTCATAACTACTGACTGCTGTCTTAAAATAAATGTGACCATAATGTTTTAACAACTTAACAACCAAACCACTTTTGCAGATGTCCAGTTTACACAAACATCAACAGAAACCAGAATACATGGCCGGACCAAAAATAGAGGTAAACTGAATAAAGTCTGTAATCCAAAGGTTTTATAAAAACATGTATTATTTCCTATATATACATGATTTCTTATAATGGTTGATATAAGTCAGTTTATCATTGCTTATTAAGTGAAAGTGAAAGTGATCATTCTCGTCATTGTGCACACACTGCTGCCCCATTAGATGTTAAAGTTACATCTATATCACTTTATTAACCAAGAATATAAATCACAATATAGCATGGCTGATTTAATCTTTACTAATTTATATATAATTACTTCCAAAACAAGCAATTATAGCAGAATCAAATCAAAATAGCATTGCAGTTTGTTTGAGCCAGTATTTATTATTTAATAACAACTTAAGAGCAATTATCTAAGCTCATGTCAATAAATTGTTATAATGCAATATAAAATAAAACATGTTGAAACTGAAGATGTAACCTATAGCCACAAAACATGAGGTAAAACTGATTTACACTTTTCTGCGATTTTCTAGAAGAGTGGATTCTTTATGCCAATGTGTTCTATTTGTTCTGGAGTAACCATGGAGACTGCATCACAGCCAAGAGGTTCTGCTCCAAGAGAAACGCCAGCCTCGCAGCTACAACAGAACATGGTAACATGGTACAAACACCGGCGTTCATTGTGTACACCAGCGGTGCCCACATCCCTGGAGATCCAGCACACCTATAAAGCTTAGATACCACATAACATTCCTGATTCAGGAGACTATTAGCAGCACCTGAAGAGAGCCAGGTGTATTGAATCTACACTCTGGATGGGCATTTTCAGGATTGGGCATCTATGGTATAAGCAGTAGAAATCAAATGATTAATTCTAGAATACATCATTAAATTATCCAATCCTTGGCAAATTAGCAGCCATGAAATTTTTCCTCAAGCGTAAAGGATTTTGTTCAAACCTTTGTAGGGATGCAGTCTTCTTCTTTCGGCTGTTCCCGTTTAGGGGCCGCCACAGCGGATCATCCGTTTCCATTTCTTCCGGTCCTCTGCATCTTACTCCTTCAAACCAACCACCTGCATGCCCTCTCTCACCACATCCATAGACGTTCTCTTTGGTCTTCCTCGTTTCTTCTTTCCTGGCAGCTCCGTCTTCAACATCCTCCTTCCAATATAATCCTCATCTCTCCTCTGGACATAACCAATGCAACTTTGCTCCTCTAACTTTGTCTCCAAGATGTCCAACATGAGCTGTCCCTCTAATATACTCATTTCTAATCCTGTCCTCTTTAGAGCATATCTCCATCTCTCCAGGTTCTCCTCAAGCTTTGTAAGGATGCAGTAATGAAGCCAAAAGAAGAAGCTAAGAGAAAGCTTTCCATTCTTCTTACATACAGCCTAACCTTGAACTTAGGAATTTACATGAAAATAATTAGTTCTAGTCCATACTCAATAACCTTATTCACCTGTCCTCTGTATTTACAGCATAGAAAACACAGCATATTAAGTAATTTTTAATCTTTTGTGTTGTTGTGTCTTGCTGTAAGAATTAGAGTGTCATTATTTTACACTTCCCTTGACTACATACTGTGGCTCAGTGCTTCTTGAGATTTTTTATTAGGTCCTTACAGATGCCCCAGACATTGACCCCAGTTGTGAGTATACATGTGAGTGTATTTGTCCTGAGATGCACAAGGGACCTGTTCAGGGTTTCTCAAATCACCCTGTGAGTGATGGGACACTGTGACAGCTGGTTCAGCGTCACTGATTCAGTGTTTCTGTGCACCATTTCACATCAGACCACTCTGAAAATGAAAATATGGTTTCATGGCCCCTATTTATGGAGTCTTTGTGGTAAATACATAGTAGAGCTTTCCATTACTAATGAACCCAATGTGTGTGTGGCATATGTGTGCCCTCTTGTGTGCCACAAGAGTCAACAGTGGTTGCTGCTGCAGGCACATCATTTTTTGGGTTTTTCTTTTTTGTCTTCTCTTTTTTTGTCTTTGTCTTTCTCTTTTTCTTCTTCTTTCGTCTGCTCTTTTGAATGCTCCCCATTTCTTTCTCTTTTGTAGTACATGTTGTGATCGAAAATACTGTTCCAAAAGAGAAATAAATTAAGCACAAAGAAGCACAAAGAAAAGTAGTTTGGATTGTAGTCTCCTCCCCTCATTAGAATTGAACAATATAACTGCAGCAACAAAATAATGTTTACAAATGAGTTGTAAAAGGTTGTAATTCTTTATCATTCTTTGTCATTACTATAATTGTATAATTAGAAATTAATGAATTTAACCATGCCCATTGTAAAAACTATTCTATTCTAAAATGTTCCTTACCTGAATCATGATCCTGGCTAAGATCAGGAGAATAATGAAGTGACTATTTTTCATTGTGAAACACGGCACAACAAGCAGTGAACCACAACGAAATGCAGCCTCTGCATTTAACCCATTCACACACAGACACAGTCGCTCTAGCAACTGAACCCAGAACAGCACTAACCAGTGTCCCATCGTTCAAGCCAAGTTTTAACTGCATATGAAATATTGAGCGTATGTCTGTGAATGTTTTGAGCCGATGTACACTAAATACTATACACTAAATAATATGGCAGTTTGGTCACAGACTAAACTTCCAGTCGGTTTGGTCACAGTCTAAACTTCCAGTCGGTTTGGTGACAGACTAAACTTCCTGGTGGTTTAGTCACATACTAAACTTCCCATCGGTTTGGTCACAGACTAAACTTCCCATCGGTTTGGTCACAGAATAAGTCTCCAGTCGGTTTGGTCACAATCTAAACTTGCATATGTGCAGATACGTTTAGTGGCATTAACGGAATTGTGCATTACATTTCATTTCTTAGTATTTAGCTCTTACACACATCTGTGGTTTGATGTATGAGCAGGTCTGGCTGCAGTCACAGACCAATGGAAAACGCTTCCTGCTGAGGACAAGCCAGTCAGACAACTCTGGAAACTATGACTTCACAGTTTTGGTAAGGAGCTTTAGCTTTATTTATAATTTAACACCAAAGAATTTCAACCAAATTTTCAACCAAAGTAACGCGATGTCAACATCATTGTGCAATAGTACAGCTTTTCAGTAGTGTGTAGGACTGGATTATTGAAATAAAAAGCTCAGTAATCTCCTAATAGTTATTTTATCAGGAAGGATTAATGTTAACAGAATTCACATTTAGCTAACAGTAAAAAAGCACTAGTAGCAGTGAAAGTGACTATTTTGTCATTGGGAATTTTGTCACAGTGAACCACAACAAAATTCCACCTCTGCTTTTCACCCAAACACACCGTGCAGCAGGGGGCAGCTATTGAAAGCACACAGGGAGCAGTGATGGGGACGGTACCTAGCTCAAGGGTACCTCAGGGCAACCTAAGAACCCACAACCTTGCGATTCTAGGGCTAACTACCTAACCACTAGGCCACTGCTGCCCCAACATAAGTCTAATATATAAGTATTAAAAAACAATGTTTATAAAGTGATTTTAATATTATGTTATCTGGTGTTGTCTTCACGATTTCAAATGGATTACATTAGGACAGATTATGGACTATTAATATTCTCATAAAATACATAAACCCTGAGGGTAAATTCCAGTTATTGCTTTATTATTTATGAAGTAAAAGTGATTATTAATCATCGTGAAGACACAGCACAGCACCAAACCCATACGTAAGTGGAACAGCCGTATCTGCAAAGGGAGAAGCGCTGGGGACAATACCTTGCTCAAGGGTACCTCAGGGTAACTTACTGGTCTGGGATTCAAACCTATGACCTTCTGATCTAGGTGCCTAGTACTAATCAACTGGCTACCGTTGACCCCACTGCTGGATGTAAAGCATATTTTCTTTAAGGTTAATAATGTGTGTAACCAGTACGTAACGCTCGTGTTTCTCACTGTGACTCTACTCTTTCCCAGGATTATGACAATTCTGAGTGTGAGCTCTTTGGCGTTACCTCTGAACTTCAGATGAACCAGGTGGAAGGATGGGTTTGTGAAAGAGCAGCAAAATTATTTCTTCTTCAGTGTCACCTCCAGCTCAAAATATGTTATAGCTATGTGAAGAACAGGTTTAAGATTTACTCAGCACTGCTTTTTGAGGTTTATATAATATTTGCCCACCTTTGTTTTCTCAGTACCCATTATAATTAAAGAGGAAAGCTCTACTATCAACTGAAAGTGAAACAAGAACATCAGTGTGAAAAAGTTTTACTGCGTTATGGAGACTGTCTGCCTATATAATCTTGTGTCGTCACTCGTTGGCCACTTTATCAGATACACCAACCATATGGGTACAATTTGCAGCAGACAGTTGCTGCACTGCACTGCACTGAATACAGTGTTGTAGAGGCAGGGCAGTGTTAGAATGACAAGAAGGGAGCAGGAGCTTTGCAGAGGCTTTGATTTAGCATGGACACTTACTGGCAAACGTGCATCAGTGTAATGGACCATGCTGGCAAGCCATTTTATTAGGTACCCCGCAACCCTCATCCTCCCATGTATCTGCACTCATTCTTCTCTGCTCTACATACCTCATTCTGTAGGTTTCACTTTGTCGTATCCTAGTCGAATTGTTTCTCTGCATCATTTGTTACCTCCTTTACTCCATTTATCATTTCAAGGCCCATGGCTTAATATGGATGTGGGCTACCTTACAGAGAAAAGTTAGCTGGGTTTTTTGCTCCTTCTCCACTTCACCACATGAGAGATCTTTATGTGCAGCAGCAGATAAAGAAATTAAGCAGTCACTTTTGTATCTTGCTGTAAGTTTATAGATGATTAAACTCTCTTTATTACTTATTAAAACCATTGTTTATGTAATTAAATGGGAAAAAGGCATACATTAATCATTTGTTTACCTATAAAGTATGTTTAAAATAAAAGAGGTTTTAAGATTTATCTACCTTATTTGTCCAATGCATTTAAAACATGTTTATTGTAAAGCACTGATATGAAGTGAAAGTCTGTCATTATGAGCACAGCAGTGAACTACAAAGAAATGCTTATTTGCATTATCTGCATTTAACTCATACATTCCGTGCAGCACCAGGCAGCCATACAGCAACAAGGAGCAGTATCTTGCTTTATGATACCTCAGGGTAACCTACAGGTCTGGGACTCAAACCTATGACCAACCACTAGGCCACCACTGACATCACTGGTATTTTTATGTTATACTGTATGTTTAGTTTAAAGATCTATAGTACATTCAAATAATATGTGGCCTAATGGTTATGGAGTTGGCCCCTGGATCAGAAGATTGTGGGTTTGAATCCCTTACCAGTAGGTTGCCCTGAGGTAACCTTATACAAGGTACTATCCTCATCACTGCTCCCCAGACGCTTTCAATAGCTGTCCCCTGCAGCCCCTGTGTGTATGGGTAAAATGTAGAGGTTGAAATCTTTGTGTCTCACTGTGTGCTGTGCTGTGTTTCACAATAACAATAATAGTCACTTTCATTACAGGAAATGTGAGAATAATGATACATTTTTAAGGTAAAAATAAGAGAACATTGTACAATACATGAGAATATGGGTTGAACACATAGACAAGGTTACTGGGTCACCATTGCTGAGGCTGAAAAATGATCCAAACTCTGTTGTTTTTCCAACACCATCCTCTGTAGCAAGGGGAGAAATAGTCTCTCACATTTCTTTTGCAATGCGGTTTCATATCTGTTCATCATACTGAAAGTTTTTTTTTTTTACCTGTGCAAATAATTTTCAAATATTGCCATTCAAAATAAAACATGATAAGGTGATAATAATAACTGTTGCTGAACAAAGTTAGAGAAGCAAGGTTGCGCTGGTTTTGACATGTTCAGAGGAGAGACGAGGATTATATTAGAGGAGGATGTTGAAGATGGAGCTGCCAGGAAAGAGGAGAAGAGGAAGACCAAAGAGGAGGTTTATGGATGTGGTGAGAGAGGAGATGCAGGTGGTCGGTTTGAAGGAGGAAGATGTAGAGGACCAGAGGAAATGGAGACAGTTGATCTGCTGTGGTGACCCATAAACAGGAGCAGCCGAAAAGAAAAATAAGAACAACTGTTGTTGAAAGGAAAAGCATATAATGGGTAAAATTGTATACTATCTATAAAAATGTTGAATTGTTTCCACTGCACTCCCTTATACAGTTCAGCCAGGCCAGGCCAGTCTCTGAGACTGTTACTCTGTTTCCCACGAGCTGTTAAAACCTTCTTCATCTTCACCTTCATCTTAAGCCTCAAGTCATTGCCTAAAGTTGATACCAGCCTTTCTTTTTAGCATAGTCAGGTCATACTGCCATACATGTTGGAAATGGTACTCTCTTAGAATTATTCTTTTGAGTTCATTTAAAGTTATTCAGCTTGTAAAAGTTTTTTCCCTCCAGCTTTTTTATTTCGTTTGGAAGAACCTGCTTTATCCAGATTTTTGCTTGTGTTGTTCTTCTTTTCCTGACTTTGAGCCTCTTCAAGTTCTAAAAGTTTTAGTTTCAGTATCTCCAACTCCCTCTCCTTCTCCTCCATCTGCTTGCTGATCTCTTCCTGCATCTCCGACTTTGAGTCTATGCTTCCCTGGAGTCCAGGTGCATTGATCTGCTCTTCGTTTCTGACGATGTCCATAATGACTTCTCCTTCATATGTCCCTGCAATCTCCTGACTGTGTCTATCTTCTGCCTCTTTTTCTCTCATTTGCTTAAGGCTGTAAATGATTTCCTCCATTTTAGTTCGCTTCTGTAGATGTTGTTTCAGCTTCCTTTCCAGGTCTCCTTTCAGCTCATCATCCTTTTCCTCTTCAATATTTTGCTCTAGTTCTGTAATTTGTCTGTTGAGTTCTCTGATATCTTCTTCATGCTCTTGTATCACCGCATCTAATTTCCTTAAAGAGTCCTGCACCACTTTTTCTAGCATCTCTTTCATTTCTTTTTCCTCTGCTTTCTTCCTTTCCTCTTCCATTTTGAATTTCTGCATCTCTGCAAGCTTAGATTCGGCCTCGAAGTAGATCTCTCTGCTGTAGAATTGCTCTCTTTTTCCCTCCACCATCATCTCTATCTTCTCCAGCAGCTCTGAGGTTTGAGAACCATCTCCACCCTCCTTAACATTGAGACAGTGAAACCTGTTCTCACATTTCTCTACAAGTTTCTGGACCTCCTGGTTTCCTGACACAAAATCTCCAATGTCCGTGTCCTGAAGTTCATCAGTAACAGAGAAAAGGATCATGGTGTTTCTCCAACAGCTCTCTCCAAAAATCTCCTCAATTTTCTCCAGCATCCCTCTCTCCTCTCCTGTAGATTCTTTCACTGGTATGACTAGGAGGAAGGCGTGGGGTCCTGCAGCAGACAGACGGATGCAGAGTCCCACATCCTGTCTCAGCTCCTTCAGTGAGAGTTCAGGGCTGAACCAGTCAGGAGTGTCCACCACAGTCACCTGCCTCCCAGCCGCCTGCCCCTGTCTGCTCTCACTCTGCCGCCTCGCTGTAAATACTTCAGCCCGACTGCTCTCCTCTCTGCCCAGGATGATGTTTCCTGCTGCACACTTTCCACATCCAGTCCTTCCCAGCAGCACCAGCCTGAGCTCTGATGTAGGAACAGACACTGGGGAAGCCACATCAGAGGACTCTTCGATTGCTAGGACAAAAATTAAGCATTTAAATTGTGATGCGTGATGCCAGAGGGGTCGATACTTATTTGAGAGTGATGCTTATAATAACTTGATTGATTCAATTAATTGATACTTACTTGAAGGAAGCACCAGGTCATTGCTGATTGCAGCAGAAGATTCTGTAATTTCTTGTTTGTTTCTCTCCTCTAGAAGTTTGTCTTTAATCTTAATCTGCTCGCCAGTCTCAGTTAGAAGTCTCTCTTTCTCCTCAAGCTGTCTGGTCTTTTCAGTCAGCTCAGTTTTCAGTTGTTCCAATACGACCACCATCATCTGTAGATGGCTGCTCTTGCTCTGCAGTGCCTCCTCTGCTCTCTCTGATTCCAGCTTTGCGTTTCTAAACTCCTTTTCTCTTATTTCCAGCAACCTCTCCTTCTCTAGAAGTTTCTTTTTAAGGCTTTTCACATCTGTATCATCCTCTGAAATCAATGAATGCTAATTTAAGAATTTGTTCTCTATGACTTAATGAGAGCATTTTTTTCCCACCTGGCTGAAAATATTCTAAAAATCTAAAAATATATGTAAAAAACTGTGAACATACCTTTGCACAATTACTTCAGCATTGATGTATATACAGCACTGTGCAAAAGTTTTAGGCAGGTGTGGAAAAAATGCTGTAAACAAAGAACGCTTTCAGAAATGGAAGTGTTAATCATTTATTTTCATCAATCAACAAAATGCAGTGAATGAACAAAAGAGAAATCTAAATCAAATCAATATTTGGTGTGACCACCCTTTGCCTTTAAAACAGCATCAATTCTTCTAGGTACACTTGCAAACATTTTCTGAAAGAACTCGGCTGGTAGTTTGTTCCAAACATGAATGTGTTTCAACCTCCGTGTGACACTGATGATCATCAGACCTGTTTGGTAAAACTGGTTGATCACACACCGACTATAATCCTACACAATCCCTGACTTTGTGCAAGTGTACCTAGAAGAACTGATGCTGGTTTGAAGGCAAAAGGTAGTCACACCAAATATTGATTTGATTTAGATTTTTCTTTTGTTCGCTCACTTTGCATTTTGTAAATTGATCAAAATAAACATCATTGTTATCATCATTATTTATATTTCTGAAAGCATTCTTTGTTTACAGCATTTTTTCACACCTGCCTAAAACTTTCACGCAGTACTGTGTATCCATATTTGTTGCCATAATCACAAATAATCTAAATGGGGTTGTAAAATATTCCCTACACCTACAGTTGGATTTGGGATGACTGATGGTAGGGAAAAAGTCCTGTATGAGTACATTTTGGTTCATAGAGGCACAACCCATGTAAATGTACCTTCAAAGCTATAGTTGTCCTAAGATCCATATGTGTATCTTTAAGTAATAAATGAATGACACTCCAATATTTTTTGCCTTTTCATAACCTAAATGGAAAATTCTCTCATTATCAACAGTTGTTCTGATTCAGACCTTAATATTTATAAAAGCATGGAGTCAGGATGAGATCAGTCAAGGCACATTAAAAGATAACAGCAATACAAAATAGCATGATAGGAAAAACAACCAATATTGAAATGTAAACGAGATATTCACAATGAAACACACAAATCTTTATTGTATTATTTATGCTGAAATGTTTTTTTTTTTCTTTCTCACCAGCCAGCAAAGTAGAGTCTTCCATTTTCAGTCTTTCATCTTCCGTCCATTTTCTGCACCACTGTGGGAGTGGAAAAACAACAGCGAGAGTTTTGATTTCACTCTCCTGTATGTGTGATAGGATTTATATCCTGCAAAATATCCTACGTTTTAGAGCAGTATGGTTTATTTTCCAGATAACACTCATTCATTTTTATGTTTCTTAATCCCTTACACTTAATCCCTTGCCTGTTAAAACTAGCAAGAACTAATTTAATCCTTCTTCAAAAAGTAGGCTAACCTGAAATACAAAGAGGGCTATTTTCCAGCTTTTTCTGTATTTGGACATTTTAACTTAATATGTTAAACCCTGTGGTTTTAAAATGAGGGAAATGGGATTTTTTTTGTGATATGGGTTCTTTAAAAAAGGAGTCTTGAGTCAGGGCTCAAATTTAATCCCTAACTTAAATCCTTTAATCTTTGTTTTCCCTATTTTAACACAATCACAATCTTAAAAAAAACTGTAATAGTGAACCCACCTGTTCAATGTTGACACGAGGAACGATGCCACCCTGTAGAGATGAGAATTATTACTAACAAAGCATGAAGCTCAAACTGTTTTTTAATCAATAATTTGATTTGAACAGCTTAAACTTTTTGAGCAGTATTTTTTATATATATTTTATATACAAAGGTCAGTTCATTAAAGTGCCTGAAGCATAAGAAGCTTAATTCATGTTTCTTTTTAAGAAGGTTAGTTGAGCCATGTGGCATACAAAAAAAAAAAAAAAGCATCTACCATTACTTTCCTAAAACTGACCACTCTTGATGGAAAATGAGACACTCAACAGCCATGTGTTTAGCAGAGCACTTATCAACAAAGCTCCCAAACCAACTCAAAACTGGGAACACTGGGATCCCATACAGCAGGGATGTCCAGTCTCCTCAGGTTTACCCTGCCCTACGGTCTCTCTATTATCCATCGCTTTTAACCAAACAACAGAACAGAAACAAATAAGCATTAGGTCAGTGTCTACCAGCTTACCTTAAAGATTCCAAAAAAGCGGAGCGGACCTGTGGAGGTAATAGAAATGTTACTGGCATCAACACTTAGGTAAAAACTGATTTTCAGATTTTTCTAGAGCTTGTATAGCAAGCAGAGTCCTTTTTTTATTTTGTGATTCTTCACAGGACTGTTACCCAAAGCTTTAAACACAATACATGATCAATTAGTGGCCACCGGATTTGCCAACAGATCTACCACTAGAGCTCTGACATGCAACCAGACCTGCTAATGAAGTCGCCCCTGTCACAGGACCTACCACCAAACCAGAGTTTGGAGCTTCCATCAGACCTGCCACTGAAGCTTTCACCTGCCACCAGCCAAGCCACTACTGATCCAGAACAGCAGCATTAGCTTCAGCCCAGGGCTTCCAATAATGGCAGATCAGTCTTTGCAAATCCTTAAATTTACTTTTAGAACATTATTCTGAACCATGTGTGTTCGATCATTCTGTTGCTGCATGCCCTCAGATCAGGGGTTGATTGGTAAACAATTCTCTTGTGCTTCCATCATATAAATATTGGCTTTTCAACAGACTTTAATGAGCAACATCCTTTAATCCTTCTGTACAGAAATATTAACTTATTAATACAGGATGAGCGGTAAGGTAAACAATTAAATCTGGCAAATATACAGAAGAAATTAAATAGAAAACATCAGATTCTTTTTCACAGCACTGTAAATTCAGTGTCAGGTGACTGGTGTCAGGTATGTGGCTCAAGTACATCAAACCACTATATCTAACCACAGTAAAAAAAAAAAAAAAATAGGCAGTTATACAGATTTCCTGCTCAGCTCCTAATGCTGCCACCACCATGTTTTATTGTGGCGATGGTGTTCTTGGGGTTTGCGCCAGACATAGCATTTTCCTTGGTGGCTGAAAAGTTCCATCTGACCAGAGCACATTTGGGGAGTCGCTCACATGCCTTTTGACAAATTCTAAATGTGCCTTCTTATTTTTAACATTAAGTAATGGCTTTTTCCTGGCCACTCTTCCATAAAGCCCAGCTCTGTGGAGTGTACAGCTTATTGTGGTCCTATGGACAGATACTCCAGTCTCTGCTGTGGAACTCTGCAACCTCTTCAGGGTTACCTTTGGTCTCTGTGCTGCCTCTCTGATTAATGCCCTCCTTGCCCGGTCTGTGAGTTTTGGTGGGTGGCCCTCTCTTGGCAGGTTTGTTGTGGTACCATGTTCTTTCCATTTGAAGATGATGGATTTGATGGTGCTCCGGGGGATCATCAAAGATCTGGATATTTTTTTATAACCCAACCCTAACTTGTGCTTCTCAACAACTTTGTCCCTTACTTGTTTGAAGAGCTCTTTGGTCTTCATGGTGTGATGTCTCTTGCTTAGTGGTTTTGCAGCCTCTGGGGCCTTTCAGAAAAGGTGTGTTTATAGTGACAGATCATGTGACACTTAGATTGCACACAGGTGGACTTAATTTCACTAATTATGTGACTTTTGAAGGTAATTGGTTGCACCAGGTCTTTTTAGGGCCTTCATGGCAAATGGGGTGAATACATATGCACATGCCAATTTTGGGCTTTTTATTCCATCCATCCATCCATTTTCTTCCGCTTATCCAAGGTCGGGTCGCGGGGGCAGCAGCTCCAGCAGGGATGCCCAGACTTCCCTCTCTCCGGCCACTTCTTCCAGCTCCTCCGGGTGGATCCCAAGGCGTTCCCAGGCCAGCCGAGAGACATAGTCTCTCCAGCGTGTCCTGGGTCTTCCCCGGGGTCTCTTTCCGGTGGGACGTGCCCGGAACACCTCACCAGGGAGGCGTCCAGGGGGCATCCTAATCAGATGCCCGAGCCACCTCATCTGGCTCCTCTCGATGCGGAGGAGCAGTGGCTCTACTTTGAGCCCCTCCCGGATGGCTGAGCTTCTCACCCTATCTCTAAGGGAGAGTCCAGACACCCTGCGGAAGAAACTCATTTCGGCCGCTTGTATTCGCGATCTCGTTCTTTTGGTCACTACCCACAGCTCGTGACCATAGGTGAGGGTGGGAACGTAGATCGACTGGTAAATTGAGAGCTTTGCCTTCTGGCTCAGCTCCTTCTTCACCATGACGGACCGATGCAGAGCCCGCATCACTGCAGAAGCTGCCCCGATCTGCCTGTCGATCTCCCACTCCATTTTACCCTCACTCGTGAACAAGATTCCGAGATACTTGGAACTCCTCCACTTGGGGCAGGATCTCACTCCCAACCCTGAGAGGCACTCCACCCTTTTCTGACTGAGGACCATGGCCTCAGCTTTAGATGTGCTGATTCTCATCCCAGCCGCTTCACACTCGGCTGCGAACCGATCCAGAGAGTGCTGAAGGTCACGGCATGATGAGGCCAACAGGACAACGTCAACTGCAAAAAGCAGAGACCCAATCCTGAGCCCACCAAACCGGACCCCCTCAACGCCCTGGCTGCGCCTAGAAATCCTATCCATAAAAGTTATGAACAGGATCGGTGACAAAGGGCAGCCCTGGCGGAGTCCAACCCTCACCGGGAACAGGTCCGACTTACTGCCGGCAATGCGGACCAAGCTCTGACACCGGTTGGACAGGGACCGGACAGCCCTTAACAGGGAATCCGATACCCCATACTCCCGGAGTACCCCCCATAGGAGCCCCCGAGGGACACGGTCGAATGCCTTCTCCAAGTCCACAAAGCACATGTAAACTGGTTGGGCAAACTCCCATGCACCCTCCAGGACCCTGCTAAGGGTGTAGAGCTGGTCCACTGTTCCGCGACCTGGACAAAAACCACATTGCTCCTCCTGGATCTGAGGTTCGACTATCCGACGGACCCTCCTTTCCAGGACCCCTGAATAGACTTTCCCCAGGAGGCTGAGAAGTGTGATCCCTCGATAATTGGAACACACCCTCCGGTCCCCTTTCTTAAAGAGGGGGACCACCACCCCGTTTTGCCAATCCAGAGGCACCGTCCCCGATGTCCATGCGATGTTGCAGAGGCGTGTCAGCCATGACAGTCCTACAACATCCAGAGCCTTGAGGAACTCTGGGCAGATCTCATCCACTCCCGGAGCCCTGCCACCAAGGAGCTTTTTGACCACCTTGGCAACCTCGACCCCAGAGATGGAAGAGTCCACCTCTATGTCCCCAGGCTCTGCTTCCTCCTCGGAAGGCATGTTGGTGGAATTAAGGAGGTCTTCGAAGTACTCCCCCCACCGACCCACAACGTCCCAAGTCGAGGTCAGCAGCGTACCATCCCCACTATACACTGTGTTGACTGTGCACTGCTTTCCCCTCCTGAGATGCCGGATGGTGGGCCAGAATTTCCTCGAAGCCGTCTGGAAGTCCTTCTCCATGGCCTCTCCAAACTCCTCCCATGCCCGAGTTTTTGCCTCAGCAACCACCAGAGCCGCATTCCGCTTGGCCTGTCGGTACCTATCAGCTGCCTCCGGAGCCCCACTGGCCAAAAAGGCCCGGTAGGACTCCTTCTTCAGCTTGATGGCATCCCTCACCGCTGGTGTCCACCAACGGGTTCTAGGGTTGCCACCGTGACAGGCACCGACCATCTCCCGGCCACAGCTCCGGTCAGCCGCCTTGACAATGGAGGCGCGGAACATAGTCCATTCAGACTCAATGTCCCCCACCTCCCCCGGGACGTGGTTAAAGCTTTGACGGAGGTGGGAGTTGAAGCTTGTCCTGACAGGGGACTCTGCCAGACGTTCCCAGCAGACCCTCACGATGCGTTTGGGCCTACCAGGTCTGACCGGCATCCTCCCCCGCCAACGAAGCCAACTCACCACCAGGTGATGGTCGGTTGACAGCTCCGCCCCTCTCTTTACCCGAGTGTCCAAGACATGGGGCCGCAAGTCCGATGACACGACCACAAAGTCGATCATTGAACTGCGGCCTAGGGTGTCCTGGTGCCAGGTGCACATGTGGACATCCTTATGCCTGAACATGGTGTTCGTTATGGACAATCCGGGACGAGCACAAAAGTCCAATAACAAAACACCGCTCTGGTTCAGAACGGGGGGGCCATTCCTCCCAATTACGCCCTTCCAGGTGTCACTGTCATTACCCACGTGAGCATTGAAGTCCCCCAGCAGAACGATGGCGTCACCAGGAGGGAGGGACACTCTCTAGCGCCCCCTCCAGAGACCCCAGAAAGGGTGGGTAGTCCAGAATGCTGTTTGGCGCATAAGCGCAGACAACACTTAGGACCCGTCCCCCGACCCGAAGGCGGAGGGCCGCCACCTTCTCATCTACCGGGGTAAACCCCAATGTACTGGCCCCAAGCCGTGGGGCAATAAGTATGCCCACACCTGCTCGGCGCCTCTCACCGGTGGCAACTCCAGAGTGGAAAAGAGTCCCTCTCAAGGAGACTGGTTCCAGAGTCCAAGCTGTGCGTCGAGGTGAGTCCAACTATATCTAGCTGGAACTGCTCAACCTCGCGCACTAGCTCAGGCTCATTCCCCACCAGAGAGGTGACGTTCCACGTCCCTAGAGCCAGCTTCTGCAGCTGAGGATCGGACCGCCAAGGCCCCCGTTTTCAGCCACCGCCCAGCTCACAACGCACCCGACCTCTTTGGCCCCTCCCACAGGTGGTGAGCCCATGGGAAGGGGGACCCACGTTGCCTCTTCGGGCTGAGCCCGGCCGGGCCCCATGCGTGAAGGTCCGACCACCAGGCGCTCGCCAGCGGGCCCCACCTCCAGGCCTGGCTCCAGAGGGAGGCCCCGGTGACCCACGTCCGGGCGAGGGAGAACGTCTTCCAAAGTTTTTATTCATCATAAGAGGTCCTCTGAACCGTTCTTTGTCTCTTCCTTCACCTAGGACCTGTTTGCCTTGGGTGCCCCTACCAGGGGCATAAAGCCCCGGACAACATAGCTCCCAGGATCATTGGGACACGCAAACCCCTCCACCACGATAAGGTGGCGGTTCAAGGAAGAGCAAGAAGGCTTTTTATTTATTTTTTTAAATTATTTTTTATATACTGTACTGTGCAATAGTTTTTGTCAGGTGTGAAAAAATGCTGTAAACAAAGAATGCTTTCAAAAACTGAAGTGTTAATCATTTATTTTCATCAATCAACAAAATGCAGTGAATGAACAAAAGAGAAATCTACATCAAATCAATATTTAGTGTGACCACCCTTTGCCTTCAAAACAGCATCAATTCTTCTAGGTACACTTGTACACAGTTTTTGAAGGAACTCGGCTGGTAGGTTGTTCCAAAAATCTTGGAGAACTAACCACAGATCTTTTGTGGATGTAGGCTTCCTCACATCCTGCTGTCTCTTCATGTAATTCAGACACACTCGATGATGTTGAGATCAGGGCTCTGTGGGGGCCATGCCATCACTTCCAGGAGTTCTTGTTCTTCTTTACGCTGAAAATAGTTCTTAATGACTTTGGCTGTATGTTTGGTGTCGTTGTCCTGCTGCAGAATAAATTTTGGGCCAATCAAACGCCTCCCTGATGGCACTGAGGATGATGGATTAGTATCTGCCTGTATTTCTCAGCATTGAGAACACCATTAATCCAGCCCTTCGATGAACAAACTGCCTTCTGCTACAGCCAAATATTTCAATTTTGACTCATCAGTCCAGAGCACCTGCTGCCATTTTTCTGCACCCCAGTGTCTATGTTTTCGTGCATACTTGAGTCGCTTGGCCTTGTTTCCACCTGAGAGGTCTGGCTTTTTGGCTGCAATTCTTCCATGAAGACCACTTCTGGCCAGACTTCCAGAAGTCTGTCTCAATCCCAGTCTCAATCTTGCTGTGCTCAATCTTGCGATGACATGAAACTGAAACTGCCTTCCACAACCTCACCTTGGTAGCAGTTTGGCTGTTCCTCACCCAGTTTTAAGCCTCCTACACAGCTGTTTCCGTTTCAGTTAATGACTGTGTTTCAACCTCCGTGTGACATTGATTATCATCAGCACCTGTTAGGTAAAACTGGTTGATCAGACACAGACTATAATCCTACACAATCCCTGACTTTGTGCAAGTGTAGCTAGAAGAATTGATGCTGGTTTGAAGGCAAAAGGTAGTAACACCAAATATTGATTTGATTTAGATTTTTCTTTTGTTTGCTCACTTTGCATTTTGTAAATTGATAAAAATAAACAATCATTATTTATATTTCTGAAAGCATTCTTTGTTTACAGCATTTTTTCACACCTGCCTAAAACTTTGCACAGTACAGCATATTTTTCTCATTTCACTTCACCAACTTATATACTTTTGCAAGGCACTGTATATCCTTCACACCACTAGTGATTGGATTCAGAGATCTCAGATACTTACGCCACCAAATCCTTGCTGTGAACTCATCTGTTTTTTCTCCATAAGTCACCTGACACAGGTAATGTCCGATGTCACACTCTCTGCACTCCCGGAGCAGCAACGAGACGTTTCCTCTACACAGCTCATGAGTAAACAGATTGACTCTGCCTTTGTAGCCCCGCCCCTCTGTCACCTGCCCATTCTTATAGAGACAAACACAGTCTGTCTCCTTAAACCACTTAATCTCCATGGCAACTGCACTGATTTTAGGTGTTAAGTAACAGTAGACAATGGCAGGAGATCCAAGAGGTGCTTTTTCAGGGTGACGTCCAGTGAGTATAAAGGGACCTGCACATGGAGGGATGAATGTGTTAGTCTTAAAAATAGATATTTTTAATTTATTTTTAAAGAATTAATTAAGAAGGATAAACTGAAAAATACTGGCTTAATCCAGATGTATTTACAGGCCCATCATTCTACATTTATCAGATTCTTAGGTGATGAAGCAAGTGAACAGAAGTGCCTGATCATCACAACTTGCCCCAAAATCCTTGCGGTTTGATATTATTTTCTATTTATACACAGAAGAGAACAGAACAGAACCCCACAGAATCTTTGTAACATGGAGCAAGGTTGTAGCAATATTATATATATATATATATATATATATATATATATATATATATATATATATATATATATATATATAGTAATATTATAGAGAGAACTTTCAGTTTCCTTTATAAAATTGTGTTAGCTATCTTACTACAGTAACCATTATAAATGCTATATAATCACTGCTGTTTACATCAGTAGCACATTATGCTGCTAATGTGAACATACAGTACTGTGCAAAGGTTTTAAACGCTGTAAACAAAGAATGCTTTCAGAAATGGAAGTGTTAATAATTTATTTTAATCAATCAACAAAATGCAGTGAATGAACAAAAGAGAAATCTAAATCAAATCAATATTTGGTGTGACCACCTTGCCTCGCTAAAACAGCATCAGTTCTTCTAGTATTACTCTGCACACAGTTTCTCAAGAAACTTGGCTGGTAGGTTCCAAACATGACTGTGTTTCAACCTCCGTGTGACATTGATGATCATCAGCACCTGTTTGGTAAAACTGGTTGATCACACACCGACTATAATCCTACACAATCCCTGACTTTGTGCAAGTGTACCTAGAAGAACTGATGCTGGTTTGAAGGTAAAAGGTAGTCACACCAAATATTGATTTGATTTAGATTTTTCTTTTGTTCGCTCACTTTGCATTTTGTAAATTGATAAAAATAAACAATCATTATTTATATTTCTGAAAGCATTCTTTATTTACAGCATTTTTTCCACACCTGCCTAAAACTTTTGCACAGTACTGTATGTTTGTTCTCCCACATTGGATTTTTATTTGTGCTATGGTTTTATATGTGACTTCCTTTGTACCTGTCCATTATTTTTAAATGGGTATGTCTGGGGGAAGGGGGTAAAAAAAAAACAACAAAAAAAAACATAGGTTCTCCTTTACTAAAAGTTATTTTCATATATTTTACCACATCATTATACTATCTGAATAAATATATTTGGTTTGAAAGACGCTCATTAGTAGATTTTTATACTTTAAATGCAGATTTAAATGACAATCACCCCCTGTAGTATAATACAGTATGTTGACTGATAGTAGATGAAAAGTTCTGTATCAACACTCTTTCTTGAGAAACAGGATGTTTCAGCTGTGTTAGCAATTGAAGGAAGTGAAAACAATTAATTCACGATTAAACCAGGAATTTGAGGGGGTTAAGGAAACGAACATTAGTCCAACTTTGTGTTTGATTTTATTTTATGCCTTCTGTTTAAAAAGATGATGGCAAGCAGTAAAGATCTCAGGAGAAAATGAGAGATTTCAGAGTAAAACTATAGACGTTTTGACAGTTTTACTGTATACTTTCACAGTCTGACTCTGAATGTTTACAGTAAATTCTCACTTTTCATGTTCCAGCTGTGAAACTTAGAGTCAGACTGGGAACTGCACTGTCATCATTATCAAACAACAGAAGAAATAACCATCTTCATAGCTGAACAAGATCTCAAAGTTTGTTTAGGGTGTATGTTCATGGTCAGACTTCAAATTTCATAATAGATTTATGGATAAATGAAGTTTAATTGTAAGTTTCACAGTATTTCTTTCTAAGGCCTTCAAAAACAAGAGAACTCTGTAAATGCAACTTACTGTTGCTTGCAGTCGCCATGTTTTAGAGTATCCTTGCAGTACCACTCATATATTCTGCTGAAAGGAGACGCACAGCCAGAAGACAGGATAGAGAGAAACAGGGGTAATAAGAGTTTTGCAATCAGAATGTAATCTGTGTGCTTGTTTAGATTTAGTTCACATTATAAACCCATTCTAATTTACATTTACAGCATTTAGCAGATGCTCTTATCCAGAGCAACGTATATTAGTCCAGACGTATACTAGACATCAAAGTCAACAACTGTCGATCAGCAAATTGCCAGCCAAGTAACATGAGCCCTGTTATTGAAGAAGTCAAAAAAAGCCAATATCTACACCAATAGGTGGGTCTTCAGATGATGCTTGGAGAGACGATGCTTGAGGCAGATCTGAAAAGAGTTTCGATGTGTGTCTTCCTCTTCTTTCGAGGAGAAGAGGTCCAAGGTAAGCAGAGCTTGCACATATAATGAGGCAAGTTCCTTGATTTTAGATGTGATCGATTAGAAATGATAAACATTTTAATATTAAGTGTGCAAATGCTGCTTTAGTTCACTTACCTTCCCTCTATCCAAAAACAGAACCTTTCATTAAGTTTTGTCTTTAAAGTGATCAAAGGACAGTAAGACTACAGTCTTAACACACTTCACTCTGCAACTAAAACAGGATGTCTTTTAGACTGAAGTTTTACTTTCATTTCCATTCTTGCGTTGATCTGCGGTGCCTGCTGGCAGTTGTTGGGACTTCCCTCAGACCCTGAAAATCACTTATTTACACCCCCCTTGTGAGAGAGACTCTGTCCCTTGATTAACTATAAAACACTTTTCCTGATTTATATGCACGAACTGTTTTGAAACGTATGAAAATATAATTGCTGTCATGATTGATTCATTAATATGACTTAACAGGATAAAAAAGGAGAAGTCATAAAGCTACCCTGCTGCACACCTCATAGAGAGTCATTTCCTCATAGAGTTACGATCTGCTCCAACTGTCACTGGTTATTCTGCTAGCTCTGTGGCCAGTGTAAATCAGCTAGTTGTAGTTGTAGTTTTAGTGGTGGTGGTGGTGGTGGTGGTAGTTGTAGTTGTAGTTTAAGTAGATCAGGTGATGTGTATTTGTGTAATGAGGTGGGTGTGGCCAGAGGAGATCATCACTCTGTATCAAGGTGTGCAGAATTATTAGGCAGCTTCTTTTCCTCCACAGGCTGAATGGGCCAATAATAAAGACAGAAGTGACTCTGAAAAAGGCAAAATTTGTAAAAAGCCTTCCAGAGGGATACAGCACTCTTGAAATTGTTAAGATATTGGAACATCATCACCAATATTCATTTTGTGTACAAATTTATGTTTGAATATATAGAATATATAAATCTTTACTTAAACCTTAATTCTTTATACGGTTAATTTTTTTTAGGTCAAACATTCCTCTTTTAGAGGGCTCAACAGTCCAAAAATTCTGAACAATTTAGATCCAGTAGGTTTGTCTAGATAAATGACACATTTCAGAACAAAATCATTTGTTCACTTCAAAATAATGAAACTGTACAAAAAATGTAAAAAGCAGGATACTAGTGAACTTTTCTAGTTAAAACTATGCAGCAGTAGCACTGTTCTCAGCACCAGGGGGTTGCCAGATTGCTTGTAGGGTGTGGTTGCCAGATAGGTTTGAGGGCTTCTAGTCAAAAATGGCACATAAATCCGCTCAAATTCTTAGAAATTTACACTCATTTTGATTCTTTATTATTTAAATAATAATAATAATAACCATAGAGAGGACCTTACTATTATTATTATTATTGTTGTTGTTGTTTTTGTTGTTATGGTGATGATGATGATAATGTTTATTATTATTATTATTATTATTATTAATATTGTTGTCACTATTGTATATTTTTATGTTTTTATTTTGCCAATGCCAACTTTCAACGCCTTAATAATTTATCATGAGAGAGATTATTTTTTATTAAAAAGAAAACATCAGTTTTTCATTATGTTTATCCATTATGTCTAATCCTATACATTGTTTGGCCCTAAATAATAGTCAGTCAGTCAGTAATTTTCTGCCGCTTGTCCTAAGCGGGGTCGTGGGGGGGTGCTGGAGTCCATCCCAGCTCACACAGGGCGAAGGACGGGGGAGCGTTATATAATATTATAATTATAACTACATAAACAAACTTCAAACATCAGTCCTCAAATGCTGTAAAAATGAGTATTGAAGTTGATTTTAAATTGAATACTTATTGGGTTTCTGCAGAAATATTTTAGTGGATATGGCAACAATTCTTTTCAGTTTGAGCTCAAAATGTAAAGTGAGTGTTTCACAGCTTTTCTCACACAAATAAAAAGCAAAAAAAAGACAAAATTCCTTCCAGGTTACACAAAAGCTCCAGAAAGCTTAGGAACCATCTCAATAGTTCAGTGCCAGGGGATGTAGGAGATGGAGCTTGATCAAAAAGTTGATGAAAAACGTGAATCATTTTCAAAAACATCTCACTTACTGCTTCACTCCACTTTCTCTCCATGATGCTTATCCAAGCTGAATGACAGTTAGGAGTGTTTGTAATGAGTGTTCGCTTCATTCATCACTGAAGCCAATCCCTAAACCTCTGGAAAATTCTCTTAGGCCCCCCTGCAGCTGACGGAGCAGCTCTCTCTGAGGCTGAACTGCTCCTCATGTGTCTATCATAAACTTCCTCCAGAAGTGAGTGAGTCTTTGTGAGCTGCGAAAAACTTTGTTTCAGTGTCTCCAGTTCTCTGTCCTTCTCCTCCATCTGTCTGTTGAACTCCTCCTGCATCTTTGACTTTGAAGCTAAAATGTTTCTCTGGAGTTCAGGCAGGATGGTCTTTATGAAGTTTCTCTCTACCTCCATTCTGGCCTTTCCATCATACATCTCCCTGAACTCCTCCATCTCCTGCCTGTGTCTCTCCTCCATCTCCCTACTTTCCTGCTTTCTCTTTTCTTCAAGTCTTTTCACCTTTTTCTCTATTTCAGTCCTTTGCTCTACCTGTTGCTGCATTTCCATCTCAAGTTCTTTCTTTTTCTCTTCATCCCAATCTTCATTCTTCGTTCTTTCCAGTTCTGTAATTCGATCATTCAGTTGTCTGATATCTCCTTCATGCTCCCTGATTACTCTTTCTAAGTTTTTTAGAGAGATCGGCACTTCATTCTTTTGTTTCTCCTTTATTTCTCTTTCTTCCCTCACCCTTTTTAATCCTCTTTCTTTCATGATCATTGCCTCCATTGTTCTGATCTGAAACGCTGTATCTAGATACATCTCACTGCTGTAGAATTGCTCACTTTGTCCTTTGATCATCTTCTCTATCTTCTCCAGCAGCTCTGAGGTTTGAGAACCGTCTCCACTCTCCTTAACTTTGTGAAACCTGTTCTCACATTTCTCTACAAGTTTCTGGACCTCCTGATTTCCTGACACAAAATCTCCAATGTCCATGTTTGGAAGATCATCAGTAACATTGAAAAGGATCATGGTGTTCCTCCAGCATCTTGCTCCAAAAATCTCCTCCATTTTCTCCAGCATCCCTCTCTCCTCTCCTGTAGGCCGCTTCAATGGTATGACTAGAAGGAAGGCGTGGGGTCCCGGGGCAGCCAGACGGACACAGGAGCCCACATCCTGTCTGAGCTCCTCCAGTGAGAGTTCAGGGCTGAACCAGTCAGGTGTGTCCACCACAGTCACCTGCCTCCCAGCCACCTGCCCCTGTCTGCTCTCACTCTGCTGTCTTGCTGTAGAAACTCCAGCCTGACTGCTCTCCTCTCTGCCCAGGATGATGTTTCCTGCTGCACTTTTTCCACATCCACTCCTTCCCAGCAGCACCAGCCTGAGCTCTTTCACAGGGACTGCATCTGGAGAGGCTACACCTGAGGATTCCTTGCTCACTGGAAATTAAAGATTGAGTCATTTAAAATAACATTTAAAGTTACATACCAGTGAATCTGTCATTCAGACCTAATTGAGACATAAATACTGTGCCCTTTAAAGGCGGCCTACTTTCTTGTATAATCTTGGCAGGTCTGATGTAAAAAATAATTATCAGTGAACTTTTTAAATTCTTTTCATTCCATGACTTACATTCTTACAACTTTCTCAAAAATCTCCTGACTTGATTCTGCAAAAATGGCACTGACCATTATAAATTAAATGCATGAGAACGAACATCAAGAGCTTTGGTGCTACATTTGTATTCAGCTATCTAAGCATAAACAGGAAGGTCATACATCAATTATGGACCAGGAGTGGATAGGTGAAGGAATCCTGGTCAGAAAATGAAACCAATTTTGCAACTGTAAAAGCATTAAGCAAATAGTAATCAGGACCTCAATATAACAGCAAATTCAGAGAAAATCCTGTTTTTTTCACGTCAAGGCTGTAACAGTTATCACATAAGCATCAAGTGATATCGGCAAACTTTATGACTTTTTAATAAATAATTTTTACTGAAGACAAAGCCATCATTGCCTCCAGGACTATTTGACAAGGAAGGTCTAAACTAAACATAGATTAAATACTATATCAAATTAAGCTTCAAGAGAGGCCAACGTACTTCAAAGCACTAAGAAGCTTCATGCAGCTCTGGAATCGGTGCCGATTAATGGGTCATGGATAATAAAAGCACAAACCAGCCGTCATGCCTACCCAAGACTCTTTGAATCGTAAGAGCAATAAAGACTTCCATGTCTGGAAGTCAAAGGTCACAAATAAATCCAGAAGTGCAACACCTCCCAGTTGTTCTGATTTCTCCACCATTGTATTATCAGGAACCCAGAGGTTTTTGGTCCTTTACTTAATTCGATTTAGGGTTTTTTTGCACATGAACTAAACAAATGTTCTTATATATAAATAATCTTAATCTAAAATAATCTTAATTTTCTAAATCTGAAATGACTCACTCAGTGGACGGTCCAGCTGAATGGTGATTTTACTCTTGCCTGGAACTGATGAGCTAGGATCTCCTCTTTTTTGCAGTTGCTTTTTTCTCTCCTCTGAAAGATCGTCTTGTTCCTCTACATGCTTGGCTCTTTCCATCAGATGTGCATCTCTTTCAGTTTGAAGTGTCTTCTCTTCTTCAAGCTGTTTGTCCCTTTCGGTCAATTTCCTTTTTTGTTGCTCCAGTTTGATCGTCTCCTGTAGTTTGTTGCTCTTGTCCTGCAGTTCATTTCTCAGTGTCTCCATCTGCTGTTTATTGCTTTCCACCCCCTTCATTGCTTTCTCCAGTTGTGTCTCTTTCTCTTTGAGCTTGTGATGTTCCAGTTGTTCATTTGTTTTCTTTATGAATAACGCTGCCTGAGAAAGAGTTATATCAATAGTCTCTAAATGTTCTTCTATAGCCTTGTTTTTTTCTTTTATTATCTTGTCTTTCTCATGCAGTTCTTTTCTCAGTGTCTCCAACTGCTTTTTATTGTTTTCCACCTCTTGGACCATCTTCTCCAGTAGAGTCTCTTTCTCCTTAAGCAGTCCACTCTTCTCATCAACTGTTCGTGCAAGCTGGTTGATTTTCTCCTCTAAAGCCATGTTTCTCTCAACGAGTGGATGTCCTTTTTGCATCTCCCTGAGGTTTTCCAGCTCCGTGCATTTTTCTTCCATCTTACTAAAAAACTCTTTCTGTTTCTTGGAGATCAGTGCCTGAATTATGAAATCAGACAGATTCCTGAACAAGTGCTTATCGGCTTTCAACGCATTCCTCTCTCTGGTCTTCACGTCCAGTTTGTACTTCTCCAAAATCATCCTCCTCTCCTCCTGCATCCTTTTCAGCTCCCGTTCAGCCTCCTTCTTCTGCTCATCTTCTCCCTCTACCTCTCTCTCTAATTCTCTCCTCTGTTCTTCATTTTGCTCCTCTGCTAACCTTTGGCTCCATTCAAGTTTCTTTTTGTCCGTATCTTTTGCTCTCCTCAAAGCAGCCGCTACAGTGTTCATTTTTTCTCTCATTTCCTCCTCCTCTCTTTGTCTCATCTCCACTCTTTCTTTTACTATTTGCTCCTGAATCTCTCTGACTTCCAGACTGATGCACTCTCTCTCCTCTTTTATTTTCTCTTCCTCTTTAAAGTCTTCTTCTTGATTATCTGTGTGTCTGCTGGTCTTCAGTTTGGACTCATCTTCCTTCATCTGTTCCTCCTGTGCTTTCTTTTCTTCAAGTAAACTCATTAAGTTCTTCAGTACTGGTCCAGGAAACCTATCTTGTTTCAATTCTGAAATAATCAAACATCATACATTCATTTGTAGTTGTGCTACAAAAACAACAGACTTTTATCCCCACTTTTTAATTAGCATTCACAGTGTATAGAGCTTTTCATTATTGCTACACATGTGCCATTTGGCTTTTATGGATTAATGATGTCTTTATTATTAATAATGAAAGAATTTTGAGTTCTAAATCTTATAAATCACATGATTATGGTTAGCATAGCTGGTTATGCCCGTACAGGCAATTGCTTCTTGGGGAAGCGCTGGTCTTGTATTTAGACACTAGGCTGCATAATGTTTTTGGGGTTCAAATCCCAGTAGGTTGTCTTGAGGTACCCTTGAGCAAGATACCGTCCCCATCACTGCTCCCCAAGCGCTTGAAATGGCTGCCAATTGTTTCATGGTGTGTGTGTGTTAAAAGCAGAGGATGCATTTTGTTGTCACTTTCACTGCACTTCACATTCCCTGAAAAATCCAACCCTTAAAACTCCAAATGCAAAATAGATGTTTTGCCCCTAGAAAAAAATAAAATATCTGCCTCATGTTCACAAGCAGAGAGCTGTGCTATAAGTGCTAATTATGTTATATATGATATTGGTTCATATATATATCTGATTTCTCCACAGAAAAACTACATTAAAGCTTTTTTTTTTAAAAATAGCATTGCAAATTATATAGCATGGAATCAGACCAACCCTGTGGTTGTAAATTAATCACAGATGAGGTAAATGTGTTGAAGTAGGTACACTATACCGGTAAGCAGAGCAGATTGCTCCATCTGCATCTTCTCCTCATCAGTCCATTTGCGGTTACTCTGTGAAAATGAGTAAAATAGTAAGAATTAAGGCTGAGTAGGCCTGACCTGGATGCTGATTCCTAACAGGTATCTTTTCTGATATCCTCCTCCAAGGAAAATGACTGAGCTGCAGAAAGCGAGTGAAATTACTGAGCGCAATAGTTTGAAGATTAAAATAACATGCATGCAAAATGTCATTTAGGCAGCTAATCAGTGGGCCTGCTTTGGGAACAATAATGCTCATTATTTTAGACTCTATTTTGGTTAAATAAGACATCAAAAATTATGATGAGAAGCAAATGAGAACTTTGCACAAAAATGGCAACATGAGGCAGAATTCAAGCTAAATATATGTGCATTTTGGGCAATTCTTCGATGCTTTACACTAGGTTTAACAGGTACAAGTTTATGATCATTTGATAAATGTTTTAATGATATAATATTGATTTTGCATTCCATTATTTGTTGCTGTTGTTTTTTAAATGTAGGTTCTTGTTTAAAACACGATACTTAAAATGTTTAAAGTGAAAGTGACTATTTGCCATTGTGAAACAGCACACAGTGCATCAAGCTGTGAAACGCAACAAAAGGCATCCTCTGCATTTAATCCACAGACACCAGGCACCAGGAGGGCAGCTATAGCCTACCGGTCTGGGATTCAAACCCTTGACCACCCCAAACCTTTGGGTTGGCTGGAAAGTTTACATAAATATAAAAAGGTTTTTACTTACCTGGGTGAAAAGACCTGGATGAGACAACAGAATGATAATATCAGATTAAATTAAGAAAAACTGAATTTGATGCATGTTTTACAAATGTGAAATTTAATTTTTAAAAATAAAAAGATTTCAGATTTGACTTTGACTGTGGTTGTGAGCAGAAAAGACTTGATGCCGGAAGAGACCTGTTTATATAAGAAGCCATCAAGCTGAAGGGTCTTACATAAAGTTAAATATTGAATCTTTTAAACAAATAATTACGTTTTAAAGGCCTGTGTTAAAGGTTTTAACCTTTAGGCCTTCATTCTCTAACAATTCTAATTATGCTAATTCTAATCAATTCTAATACTTAACCCCTTAAGTCCTTTTTATTTCACACTAAAGCACATAATTAAATTATAATTAAGTAGGTCATGTAAAATAATGCATGGTTAGCACACATCCATGGAGTTTAAAAGCTGAGTAACTGAACAATAAGGGTTCACACTGCATATAATCTGCATCAGTAGATACAGGTTTGCCATGTTCTTTTCATGTTTTTTCCTATGATGAGAAAGCAGATGAAGGTAGAAATTAGAAATGAACTTACATCCTCGTAATTTCACTGTACACTCTTCTGTTGCATTTCCATCAGTGACCTGACACACATAATCTCCTCTATCTGTCTCTTTACTGTCAGTCAGCTGCAAGGAGACGTTTCCTCTCTCCAGCTCCTGAGTGAAGAGACTCACTCGGCCCTCGTAGCCCCTTCCCTCTGTCACCTGCCCGTTCTTATAGAGACAAACACAGTCCGTCTCCTTGATCCACCTGATCTCCATGGCAACTGCACTGATTTCAGGAGACAGGTGACAGGAGATAGTGACAGCAGAGCTGAACTGATGCTGTGTACTGCAAGGGGTGATGAGCTTGAACTCATCTGGGTAGGAAAAGAGACACACATATGCAGCTTCAGTCTACAAACATCTCACAGTCCAAAAAGGGAAATAACTCTACCTGGTGTAACAATAGTTAATGACAATTATTTAAGTTCTTGTAGGCTATAAGGAGTGAAACAAGTTTTGATAATCATCCTGAGGGATGACTCACTATTGCTTGCAGATGCCATATTTTTCACCTCCTGTAGGTCCTGTAGGGAAGGTTCTGCAGCCAGATTAGACAGAGAGTTATTCCTGAATATAAATATTGTAATTCAAATGTATGGTAATATTATACAATTACCGAATGCCTTATATAAAATATAATTAAAGAGATTATTTGTCATTGTGACCCCAGCACAGTACACAGCGAAGCAAAACAAAATGCATCCTCTGCTTTTAACCCATACACACAGTGTAGCAGTGGGCGACCATCTCCAGTACTTGGGGAGCAGTGAAGGGATGGTACCTTGCTCAAGGTTACCACAAGACAACCTACTGATCAGGGATTCGAACACATGGCCATCTGATACTGGGGTCTAGTCCCTATCACTAGGCTGCTGCTGCCCCTAATAATTTCATTAAATAATTATTATTGATGATGGTAATCAAAGTAATTTTAATGGTTATCTTGCTATAGATGCTATAATTTATACAAAGTGGAGCTGGTATAAATGAGCAAGTAGGGCTTTTTCTTCAAAAAAAAGGCAGAAAAATAAAGTTTAAGCCTTGTCATCCGCCCATTATAATGCTTACCCGTAACAATTGAGTAAACTGATTATTTGGCCCCTACAACCAATGTGAAAAATATGAATTTTCTAAGATAGGGCTCATTTACCTCTAGCCCAATCTGCAGATTCAGTGTGCCTGTGTGTATGATTCTTCTTTTCTGGTCCAGCTCCACCTCTTCACTGCCTGCAGAAAAAGACAGCATTCAAACATGTGCCTTTTTATTTTATTTAAACTAAAGGTAGTTTAAATTTTATTCTTTGCTTCATAAGCAGCTGGTGTTTGTCTTAGGTTGATACCGCCAAGCTAGATGTCACGGATGAGGTGTGTTTTGGGCACGGTAGAGGGTGCTCTGTTCTGACTGAGCACACCTGAGCTCATGAAGGTACAGGTGGGCTTCATTGGGGCTTCCTATTTAAGCCCCGATGAGTCAGAACAGAGCGCGGCTCATTCGTTAGGCTAAGCCTACGTGGTATAGTGGTTTTGGTAACACATTTCCTTGGTTTTTGTATATATATATAGATAATAAAACTATGTTCCGAACTCCTTAGCTCATATTGTAATGTTTAGCTCATAGCTGAAGAATGTCCAGTACAATTACATTTGCGGAATTTAGCAGACGCTCTTATCCAGAGAGACTTCCACGTCCTAATTACAGGGAAAATGGTGGTAGTGCCAGAGGTGGGATTCGAACTGGGAACCTCTTGAGCCATAGGGCCATAGGCAAGTACCCTACCACATGACCACCACCACCCTAGTGATGCTTTATTTCTTACCTCTAATTCTTTACATAGAAATCTTCCTTAGATGAAGCGTCCAAGCTGGCTCCAATGCTTTGCTTTCGTTTAAAAGAAGCACTTTACACATTTACTTCCGGATACATTCGAAGCCTCTTTGCAATAAAATTCTTTCATCAAGCTACATTGTCCCTCTGTCTTTCAGGCTAATGATTTCACTCTAATCTCCAGAATTACTGCCATTTGTATCCCTAATAATATTTCTTTACACTGTAGCAAATCTTCATCTTCAGGGTGAGATACTTGGGTGTACATTTTTTCTGGAGATGTTTCTGGGTCTAAAGTTCATGAGTAGATTAATGAGTAACCAGCTTATCTTTTTTTTTTCGTTTTTGCATTCTTCTTTTCATGATCATGGACAGCTACTAGGTATTGTTTCAAAATGCAAAAAGTATACATGCTCTATAATTAAGTAAGCACAATAAAATAAGCTCCTCAGCTGTTAAAATTAGGGGGGGGGAGCCTTGTTTTAATAAAAGGAAAAAAAAAAACAAGAAAAGCAAATTAACATTCTTAACTTTGAATGGAAATCCCTGGAGCAAGATATTTCTTTGGGTGAAGGCTGTGCCTCTGGTGAGTGGATGCATGATTTTTAGTAAGGGGTGTTGAAAGGGTTCATGTGAATCCTCTCAACTGTGAAGTCTGTGCGACACTGATTGCAGATCGAAATGACAATCAATATAGAGGAGGATAAAATCCCAGTTGTCTCTTACATAAAACCATAAAAGAAGAGAGTTTAACACCACTGTGCTCTTTTTCCTACAAATTTCTTTGCAGAAATTATTTTTATGGAACATATTTCTCAAATGAAACATTACATATGTGTTAAATATAGAAATATAGCATCAAAACAAATATATGATAACATGATAACCTGCTTGGAAACAATACATGAAACCATTTTCTGCTTGAAAGGGAAATCCTCATTATTTTTTAAATATCCAGTTATTTTGTCCATTTAAAAAATTATGATTTGGAACCCACCTGGATACACAAAAAAATGTAAGTATGAAAAGTATATATTTTTCATATTTTTCAAAGCTACATTAATTAATTCATTCGAACTCCTTCAACGTTCTGGTTGAATTTTATAATGGAGACATTATACATTATAATGGAGACTTCTGAACAGCGGTGGTAACTGGTTTGGGTCTGAACTGTGAACGGTGGTAGAATGGGTTTGTGCAGCCCTGAACTAGAACATGAAGATACAAATCTACTGGAAGTGGTATTTGCCCTGCACAACCAACAACAGCTGCAGCTGCAACAGCCATCAGTAGCTGGTGGATCCTGGTCTCCTCTGTTGCTCCTGTGGGGATCCAGCAGTGGCTGCCGTTCTGAGGGCTGTGACCTCACGACACCACCATCTAAAACATTGTGTTAAACAAAAGCAAACCATTATTTAACATCAGCTGTGATCCCTTGCATTTAATCAAAGGAAGCTTGTATATATAAACTGAGTGTGAATGCAGACAGCCCCCAATGAAGCACACCTGTGCCCTAATGAGCAGAACGCCACCTACTGTGACATAAAAATGTATTTTTAAATTATTATTAAAAAATTATTTACATTATAAAATGTAAAATAATTATAAAACATTATTTTACTTTTTTCCTCCTAAGGTTTTGGTTAGCAATTCAAAATATAATGAAACGCTGAATGTAATAAATAAGGAATGAATATGTAATAAAAAAAATAATATAAAAAGGAAATCAGCAACACTTCTTATAAAAGCTTTTACATACATATTTACCAGCTTTAAAATGCATGTACAGTAATGTTCACTGTAAATGACTTATTGAAATGTTGTCCTGTAGTGGGACATAGAAGATCCATGAAGCAGGAACCAGAAATACCCCAGATTTCTAAGGAAAATTAATACCTCTAACATTTTACATTATATACAGAAATAAATCCTTAAAAAACAACCCCTGCCACATACATACATACATACATACATACATATATATATATATATATATATATATATATATATATATATATATATATATATATATATATATATATATGTATATGTATGTATGTATGTATGTATGTATGTGGCAGGGGTTGTTTTTTAAGGATTTATTTCTGTATATAATGTAAAATGTTAGAGGTATTAATTTTCCTTAGAAATCTGGGGTATTTCTGGTTCCTGCTTCATGGATCTTCTATGTCCCACTACAGGACAACATTTCAATAAGTCATTTACAGTGAACATTACTGTACATGCATTTTAAAGCTGGTAAATATGTATGTAAAAGCTTTTATAAGAAGTGTTGCTGATTTCCTTTTTATATTATTTTTTTTATTACATATTCATTCCTTATTTATTACATTCAGCGTTTCGTTATATTTTGAATTGCTAACCAAAACCTTAGGAGGAAAAAAGTAAAATAATGTTTTATAATTATTTTACATTTTATAATGTAAGTAATTTTTTAATAATAATTTAAAAATACATTTTTATGTCACAGTAGGTGGCGTTCTGCTCATTAGGGCACAGGTGTGCTTCATTGGGGGCTGGCTTTATAAGCCCCAATGAGTCAGAGCAGAACGTCAATCATTCACACGGGTGATCTCCGTTGTAACTTTGGTGCTTTAGTTTTGTGTCTTTTATTATGTTCAGTCCGGTTAAAGTCCCATGTGAGAATCCCGGCTCAGCGTTTACGTCCTACCTACTCATCCCAGTGTTTCAATTTATTGTACAATCGGTGCTTATGTAACCCGACCATGTGAATCAATCCCAATAACTAAGATATAACATACCTGATCTTTTAAGTGCTTTGTAATGGTGGCTATCGCACTACTGTTCTTACTGCACTTCAGCAGTCCTCTGTCCTCAGAGAACAGACAGTCCACTGTGAGCGTGTTCTCTCTCCTCACAGCCTGACTGCTGTCTGGAACGATTCCTGGCACAAGCATATGATGCAGCACCACGAGAACAGCGGGTTTTGTAGCTGTGGAAAGTGGCATGTTCAGAGATCAGCATACAGAGAATCATTGCTTCCAGCACTTCTAATTGCTTTTCTATGAGTTAGTACCAGATTTAGAGTTGAGCTTTTGCAGTGCAGCTGCAATGTCAGTTCCAGCTCGAGAAACAACAGGACAGAAAACCAGAATGATGTGACACTCCTCCACTGAAGACACCTCCTGCAGATATGGTTTTCGTTCACAGAGGATTTTGATGATATCCACATGAGCACTTTTTGTCTGCCCAGTCACAATGATGAAAAACTTCAGTCTCCCTGCAAAGAAGCTGTGAGTTAATGCCTACTTTACTTTCATGAGATTGTGTGAATGTCTGATGATGCAGTCTGTCACTTAATCAAATACACTAGGTGTGTCTTACCCACCCAAATAGGCCATAACAGTATCTTGTCACCTTCTTTTTAGTTCTGCTGCTGTTGGTAGATGTTAGTATAGAGCACAAGCTGTTCAGCGGCAGAATGGATTCTGTGGCTAAAAATAAAGAGCAAACATGATTAGATAAGATCAAACAATAAGAATCTACATCTTTTTTTTTTTTTAAGTGGTCAGCAATTCTGCTGAAAGCATTTCTCAGACATGTTGTGATGCAAAGAGGACTTTTTCCTCTCTGTGTCAAAATTCAATACACCTACAACAACAAACTATATATACATATCTGCTTCTTCCTCTTCTTCTTCTTCTTCTTCTTCTTATTTTTATTTTTTGGGTGCTCCTGTTTAGGAGTTTAGCATTTCCATTTCTTCCGGTCCTATGCAACCTCCTCCTTCAAACCGATCACCTGCATGCTCTCTCTCTCACCACGTCCATAAACCTCCTTGTTGGTCTTCCTCTTCCTCCTCAACATTGCTTTATTGCTTTTCCTACTTTGTCTCCAAAATGTCCAACCTATTTATATAAAATACTGGCATGAATCTGACATGCGGTGGTGCAGCACTTCTCTCAGTGAGAAGGTTCTGGGTTTCATTCCCATCCAGAGTTTGGGTCTGTGTGAAGTTGGTCTCCCTTTGTCTGCTGGGATCTCCTCTTGTGGTTTCCTCAATTCAAAGTCATGAATGTCAGGTGGACAGTAGATGTTAAATTGCTCCTTAGATGAGACTATCAGGCCTGCAATGGAATGGTAACACTGCTACCCTCTGAGATACACCTGCTGTTTATTCAGCCGTTGCTTTGAAAACTAGTAACATTGCATTTTTCATTGTAATAAGGACAGTGCAAAACAATGCTTTGTAGTACTGTCTGCTCAACCATTATTGCTTTATAACTTATAAAGAAGCATATTGTAAAGTGAAAGTGACTATTCTTGTCATTGTGAGTACACACAGCACAGCACATGGTGAACCACAACAAAATTGGCCCTCTGCATTTAACCCATGCACACAAACCATGCAGCAGGGGGCAGCTATGAAAGCACCCAGGGAGCAGTGACGGGGACAGTACCTTGCTCAAGAGTACCTCAGGGCAACCTACTGGTAAGGGTTTTGAACCCACAGTTTTCCGATTCTGTGGTCAACTCCCTAATCACTAGGACACCGCTGCTCCTATTATTGATTATAATACTAGCAGGCTCTCCTCTGTTCATGGGTGAAAGCTTCCACTTACAAAACATGAGATTCTTGCAGAACCAGAAATGACACAAACAGAATTCTTGCAGCATTCTTGCAATACCAGAAATGCTGTCTGTGTCATGCAAGCAAGGCTTGTAAACAGTAGAAAACTGAATTCAAAGAGTAGAAGATTGTTTGTTTGTTTGTTTTTCTAAGGTAGAGAAATAAAATCCCTGAGTTTTTTTTTTGGGCAAGAAAAAAAAAAATGCTCAGACGCCCCACTGAGTTTGTCCATTACAGAAACACACACACACACACACATATAGGATGGATGGATATTAAGTTTCTAAGAAGCAGATGTCCTAAAAAGTAAAAACTCTAAACTCTACATGAATAATGTGTGATCTCCTGCGACATCATTGTGTTTAGAGATTAGAGCACATGGACATTTACCCAATTAATGTTCACAATGAATGAAACATTGGACATTCTATAAATATATATATAATGAAATATACAGTACTGTGCAAAAGTTTTAGGCAGGTGTGAAAAAATGCTGTAAACAAAGAATGCTTTCAAAAATGGAAGTGTTAATCATTTATTTTCATCAATCAACAAAATGCAGTGAATGAACAAATCATTATTTCCATTTCTGAAAGCATTCTTTGTTTACAGCCTTTTTTGACACCTGCCTAAAACGTTTGCACAGTACTGTATAGAAGTAATGTTCCCTTTATGGAAACAGGACTTTAGAGACTGAGGGATAATTTAAGTTTAAGGGTTGAACATGTAAGAACTGTTCTCAGCATGAAGGAGTAAAACACACAAATAATCTTTCACTAGTGCACACAGTTTAGAATTTAAAACCCAGTGACTTACCAGAGCTCACACCAGTTCTGCTGGTCCTCAGACGTGATTAACAGATCATGTGTTTCTCAGTCAGCACCGTGTAAAAGGTTTCTTTCACTTTCATTCTTTCAAAATTAAGAGAAACTGTTGATGTTCCATCTGCCCCATTTAAACAGGACCAGACATTAAAACCCATATCCAGATAAAGCTCTTTCTTTGTAAACTGATTCCAGAACAGCCTGTGGATACTCAGTGGACTTAGAAACAGTGCCTGCTGATATAATTATAAGCAATAATACGCTTAATTCTACGAGTACATTGGGTGTTTTTGCAGTACTCCAGAACTGCAACATTTACATTTACATTTACGACATTTAGCAGACGCTCTTATCCAGAGCGACTTCCATGTCCTAATTACAGGGCCAGTCCCCCTGGAGCAACTCAGGGTTAAGGGTCTTGCTCAGGGACCCAGTGGTGGTAGTGCTAGAGGTGGGATTCAAACCGGGGACCTCTTGTTCCATAGGTCCGTAGGCAAGTACCCTACGACTAGACCACCACCACCCCAACAACACCCCAACCGCAACAATTCCAGAAGTGTGAAAAGTATCAAGAAGCTAAGTGAAACTATGGTTACCATGTCTGAATCTTTATTAAATACTTAAAGTTCTAAATTAAGGATTGTTAAATAAAGTTCTAGATGAAAGTTCTGTTTTTATTTAGAAATTTAATTGACTAATGGAAAACATATAAAAGTAATAAAATCCTAGGAAGCACAAATCTTCAGAATAATACTACAGAATAAATTTAGAAGTGAGCACTGGGGCAGTCAGGGATCAGTCGGGCTTTATTCATACATTGCAGCCAAAAATGATTAAATTGATTGGCAAATTTTGTATGATGATTAATTAACAGAATTTTAAGGTTCTTTTTGTAAGCTTGCCCGTGTACATTGTGTTCAAGTCTTCAACCAGCACACAAACAGATATGCAAAAATAATTTAGGTAAACATACACCCACTGTGTCTATATGATCATCATCATTAACATTAGCATCCTCCTCATCATCATCGAATTAACCAATATCTTTATCTTCGGTATCATCAGCATCATCATCATGATCTATATTTTCATCAACAATACCTTCATCTTCATTATTATCAACAACTGGGGCAGTGGTGGCCTAGCGGTTAGGGCGTTAGCCGCATGATCGGAGGATCGGGGGTTCAAACCCCTTCCCAATAGGTTGCCCTGAGGTACCCTTGAGCAAGGTACCGTCCCCATCACTGCTCCCTGGGCGCTTTCAATAGCTGCCCACTGCTGCACGGGTTTGAGTGTGCATGGGTTAAATGCAGAGGTCCAATTTCGTTGTGGTTCATGTGTGCTGTGCCATGACCTCGCAATGACAAGGGTTGTCACTTTCACTTTCTTTCACTTTCATCATCAATATCATAATCTTCAGTATCATCGTCAACATGGTCATCATCTTCATACACAATATCGTTATCATCGTCTTCTCCTCCACCTTTTCCTTCTTCTTTACCTTCTATTTCATAAAAGCATCTGTTTATTATCTCTTAGATGTATTTCTCTGTTTAAAAATACCTGGTTCGAGTTTTTGAAGCACTGCTTCAAGTTTAGTGCCCAGAATAATAGAACAGAAAGCCAGAGCAACATTACCCTTCACGTCTTCAGATATGGCCTTCATGTGGAGAGGTACATGCTATTGTGGGTTAATTACTTCATTAATTAGCCCCTTTGAATCCAACTAAACGCATGTTAGTAAGACTGATTTGCACTATTACAGTCTGTGAATATGTAACCTTTTCTTGTGGAAACCAGCATTAATTAATGATGTCACCATGTCTGTTGTTGTCAAAAACTGTTTTCTCTGCCTTCTAGTGGAAGTACAGTTTAATATCCATGACAACATAAAGGAAGCATGCAGGGAGTTGACTTATAGTTTCAAATGGTGTTTATGTTTGTACTGGCTTATCAGGAAAGCAGTTCTGCTGCTTCTATGAAACACATATGAGCAAATCTTTCTCTTTCATCTCTGTGTTTCATCATATTTTCTCTTTCTGTATTTCCAAACGAGGACATATCTGACACATTATCAGTCATCAGGTAAAGGTTTCAGATTTCATTTGCTCGTCGGTTGTGAAACTAATGCGGTTCATATCAGCAGTTGCTTTTAAATCATACAGTGTGATTTCAACAGTTCAAGTCTTTTTTTAACAATAGCCAAGGCACTGGAGGCATGAAGCACTCCCTGTTTTTTTGTTTTGTTTTGTTTTGTTTTTGCCCCCACGTTCAGGCAGATATTTAAAGTGAAAGTGACTGTCTTGTCATTGTGAAACACGGCACAGCACACAGTGAGACACAACAGAATTCAGCCTCTGCTTTTCACCCATACATACCATGCAGCAGGGGGCAGCTATTTAATGCACCCAGGGAGCAGAGATGGAGGCCAGTACCTTGCTTTAGGGTACCGCAGGGCAACCTTTTGCTCTGGGATTTGAACCCACGACCTGGGGCCGACTCCCTAACCACTAGGCTATCGCCCTCCCATTCACACCTAGGGTGGCGTTTTATCTTTTCCAGAAATTTCAGGAATCTAATAATTGCTAATTTAGTAAAGTTTATTTGATCATATATTGTCAGATACATCATAACAACAAGGTCACTGGGGCTCAAGCCCTAAATAATGCTGGAATAAAATAAACAATTCACACCAAAATTTCCAAAATCAACAAGTGTGAGATTAAACAGTCAGAATTTAAAAAGTACAATTTTTGATCAGTCTCTATATAAACACAAAAACAAGTTTTGTTTATGTAGCACTTTTCCCAAACCCAAGGATGCTGCACAATTTAGGAAGCAAAAAACTAAAATCATATTTATGATCATATTATGTTATATGCATTTCAATGGTTCCAAATGGGAGTAGAGCATTCATGATATTTAATATGCAAAGTGGATAAGTTTAGAGTGTTGCCAGTGGCTTATCCCTGCTCTATCTATATAATATTTAAAATCATTTCAAACTTACAGTGCACAAATGGGCTGCAATAGCACCTATATTTTGAGTTTTACTGGCTTATTCATACAGTAAGTTTCCATTTTATACTTAATGTCCGTTTGTGTAGGCTGGTCAGCGATTCAGCTGGATTTTCATGGTCCAGCAGCAGCTCCAGGCATGTAATGTGTTTCTCCGTTGGGTTCCCATTCCATAACCTTCCCATTCATTTCCATCCACTTCAGACACAAGAAAAAAGAAAGGGGTCACAACCAAAACATGTTCTTCGTCTGCAATTCTATGTGATGTGCTTGTGATTGTGCTTACAAAGCTCAATATTCAAAAAGAAAGAAATGTCTCTTCATTGCAAGTAACTACATAAACTGTATATAAAACCAAGACCATTCCCAAGAAAATTAATTTGTGCTAATCTGACAGTACCTTGTTTCTAAGCCATGTTGAAACCCTTGCTATAGCCTCCTGGTTATGTGGACACTCCAGCAGACCAGTGTTTAAAAGGAAAATGCAGTTCTCTGTCATTGAATTCTCTCTACATTCAGCTCCAGTGCTTTTTGGACTGATACTGTCTGGGTCTAATGTCTCATGGAGCACCACTAGAACTGTTGGCTTGGGGCCTGTGGAAAAAAAATGCTTGTTTAATAGTACATCTGTGCTCCTCTCCCATTGTATTTAAAATATTTGAACACACACACATGAAGCACAATTTACCCTTCATTAATTGCAGGATTTCATCATCAACCACCTGATCACTGGTGCAGAACATCAGAATCGCATCACAGTCCTCCATGAAAGGAGCCTTTTTTAAAAATTGTAATTGGTTACAGAGTTTGTTCACAAATTGCCCTTGAGATTCCATGGTACGTTCTCTTGTGATACAGAAGAATTCAAGATGCATTTTGCAAGACGCTCCGGAACCTGGACAAAATGAGTGAAACCACAAATGAGCGATAAAGAACTGAGGACCTCCACTTTGACAAAACAAATAGTGACCATTTTGACTAAATTTGAAAATAACTTTAACAGCTTTATCCGTTCTTTCCCTCCAGCAGCCATGAAAAGCAGTTTTAGTCATTAACGTTGATCCACTTTTTTTGGAAACATTTACAAAGACCCCTTGAAAAGATAGAAACTCGAATAGTCATGGAGTCAATGATCTTATGCACGTCACAGAGTTGATCTATTGATTTTTATGATTGTCTTACTGTTCTAACACAGCAGACAGTGCAAAGATAATCTACATGGTCGAACAAATCGCATGCTTAACACTTAACCCACCAACCACGCAGCATCCTTTCCTGCAAGATACTTTAACTGTTAACGATCTTCAGGTTTGCTATCATGAACCTCAGGCTTGCAGGAAATGGAAAAAATGTTTTTCTTATACTCACTGAAAGAGTCGTTTGTACATTTCTTCAAGTCCTTTTCATGTTTTTCATCCTGTAACAGGAATACAAATAATAAAACTGGTGTGTATTTTTTGGGGTGGGGGCTGAGCTAGTGAGCTCATTATGTAGTTAATCAAAATTAAAATTAAATATTGTTTTTTATGATTTATTTATGTGACAGGGACAACACCACAGAAAAAAAAAATGAAAATCACAGTCGTCTAATGTTCATCCAGTACATAACTGGGCAGTTAAATGTGAAGTCAGGGAGGTTTTTAAATTGTAATTTGCTTCTCACTGGTTATGGCAACTATAATATAACTACAATAAGTTGGCAGTTATGGAATCAACCATCTATCCATCCATTATGAAAGCCACTTGTCTTAACTAGGGTCAGGAGGACCAACACCCCTCCACAAACTTCCCATGAGGCTGCTAAATGTGACTTTGGGCAGCAGAGGCTATTCATACTCAAACAGAAGTTATTTCAGAAGGAAAAATAAAATGAATGAGTTATTTATCAAAATAACACATCAGGTGAAATGGAAAAGCTTTACCTTTCTGAAATTAGCAGCATGTGATACTTTGTTCCAGAGCTGTAAAGGAACAGCATATTTAATTGATGGGTTTAAAGGACATTAGTAAAAATACATACATTTTCTCCCAGAATATTTACAATATTTTTAAGCAAAGACAACACTGAAGTGGTTTCACTGGTGAAGCAGTGATACCTGAGTCTGGATCCAGGCTGAAACTCTGCTGAAGGCCTCATGGTTCTTACTGCACTGTAGCAGCCCGCTATCCTCATGGAACAGACAGTCCACTGTGAGCGTGTTCTCTCTGGTTACAGCTCGACTGCTGTCTGGAACGATGTTCTCTGGGTCAAACGTGTGATGGAGCACCACTAGAACTGCAGGTTTAGAACCTGTGAAACAAGACACTGGACATTTAGAGGACTTTTAGATCTGATCTGGTTTCAGAACATCTCTTCTGTCAACACCAGCAGGTTTATGGAGTAACCAGCATCAGTGTGTACATTACCAGAAATATCATTCATTTGTTGCAGTGCTGCTTCAATGTTGATTCCAGGTCGAGAAACAACAGGACAGAAACCCAGAATGATGTCGCTCTTCTCCACTGTAGACGCTTCCTCCAGTTCTGCTCTTCGTCCACTGAGAATCCTCACAAACTCCTTATGAGCACCCAGTGTGTTTCCAGTAACACAGGTCCAAAATGTAAGCTTTCCATGAAGCAGTTTGGCTAGTAACACATTTGGGAGAAAAAAAGAGTCCCATCAAATAAAATACAAAAACTCTATTCCATTATGGAAAAAAACAATAAATAAATAAATAAATAAATAAATAAATAAACAAAACAATTAATAGTGGATAAATAAATATTTGTGAAAAAATAATCTTTCACTCCCATGTAAAAGGCCATTTGATGCACTGTCTGAGAAACATGAGAAAAAAATCTAATGACTAATTATTATTTTCACTCTTTCACTTTTATGTAAGCACATCAACATGACTGACCTTGTCTTATGTCTGTTTCCTGGGAGAAAAACATAGAAATAAAAAAAGAAATCCTGTCACGCACATATCAGTAAATTAGTACTACAGTAGGAATAGTAATCTGGGAATATTATCTTTACCTTTAAATTTTAAGTTTATAAACACAGATTCTGGCACTGTCCTATAAAATAGGATTTCCATGCTAATGAGAAGACTGAATTGTAGAGACACTTACTGAATGTGACTCCTTGTTTCTGAACTGTAAAGAAAATTAAATGTCATGATTATTGTGTTCCACAGCGGCCTATTTGCAACAAGCTGTTCAGATTCTGTTTGATTAAAGATTTTGTGACCCAAAAAGCCCCCATTTGTTTTGGTCTGTGGAGTTTTCAAGGAGAAAAGAGTGTATTAAACAGAATGACAGTATCGTGTGCCAGATCTGATAGATAACCTCACTAAGCAAAATTAATTGTAAAGGATTGTAAAACAATGTAAGTTAAAAATGTAACTTTAAGAAGATAAGAAGAAAATATTATTAAGAATATTGTATTAAAAAAAAAAAAAAAAAAAAAAAAAGAATATTGCCCTGATAAATTGGGAAGGTTAACTCAAGAAGGGCATCTGAACCAGCGGACGCTTTGTAGGTGCTCAGGTTGTAGTGAGTTAACAGTCAGGAAAATTAAATACCACTGAGGCTGAAACTGAAGATGTATCCTAAACCTGACCCTGATGTTATTGATAATCCACCAGATAGCTTCACAATGAAAGTAACTCTTCTTCTCATCTTTCGGGTTCATCAAAATAAAGTGCAACCAGATCTTAATTACAGGTCAGTGTGAAGTGTAAGTGAAGAGTAAAAGAAACAGAACATCAATCAAAGGAAAGAAGATTAACTGTAACGTGGCAAAAACAAAATAAATACCTTAACCTTCTCACATGTGGATTCACCAGAACAAGCCGCAGCATTATTATGGGGACGCTCTTTTTTCTTCTGCCCCAAAGCTGAAAGGAAATTATTGCTCAAACCAGAGCAAATAATAAAGACCTCATTAGTTTATTTATAGTTAAACTATTAAAGTAAAGAAAGAAAGAAAGAGTGTATAATATAAATATGAAAAACTAATGACTCCACATTACAAAAAGTTGCTCAGCACTGACCTTTTATTTTCTCTTTCTGTAAGATAAAAGAAAAAGTCTCACACACAGAAATATGGGTGGTGGTCTGCAGAAACCTGTGACCAAATCTGAATTGTAGCTCAGTGTGGAGTGCATTGAAGAATAAAAGAACATCAAAGCAAAGGAAAGGAGATTAGTAATTTTCCAAAAACAAAATCAATACCTGAGCATTCAGCCATGTTGATGTGGCATTACGAGTAGCAGTAATATTTAATCCCCCTTTCTTCTGCGTGCTCAAACCTGATCAAATAATGAAAACAGTAACCAAGATCATCTAAACATTTCTGCCACTTTGGTATTCACTGTGAAATCCATGGCGTATACAAATACATGCACATGTTCTATATAAAGAAAATGAAGCAATGCTCATCACTGACCTTGGTTTATTTCCTCTTTCTGTAAGATAAAAGAGAAAATGTCTCTCACACAGAAATATGGGTGGTGGTCTGCAGAAAACTATCAGATATTGACCAGATTTATAACAGTTTAATTACATGATTCAATCGTTTCTGGAGCATGAAAAGTTGCTAAAAGTTAAAACATTTCTATCAAGACAGAAAGATCAATGAGTGTAAAGTTTTGATCCCTTTTTCTTTACGGTAAAGGGAAATGAAACGATGCATTGTAACAGAGTTTGGTTTAATAAGGGAACTAATACAGCATGATCCACAAACTACATCACTGCCACCTTGGCTGTACCTGCAGACCAAAGGTGTACACTTCTAGGGAATTTGCCACCAGAGTTTCCCTAATTTTTCCCACCAATGACCTTTCATTATTGTTGGTCTGTCTTTGGGGTTCAAAGAATTGCCAAGATAAATCATACCTGAACATCAATCCAGGCTGAAACTCTGCTGACAGCCTCATGGTTCTTACTGCACTGTAGCAGCCCTCTATCCTCATGGAACAGACAGTCCGCTGCGAGTGATTCCTCTCTGGTCACAGCTCTGCTGCTGTCTGCTCGTTGCTCAGTTTCTGCTCGTGTTGGATCTGAAAGAAAGGTCATGTACAGCTAAAACCAATCAAAAGATAAGCCATCAGATTATATGCATATATAGTTTAAGTAGCTTACGCTGACTTGATTCTTCCTTCTTGTCCTGTAAAAAAACAAAGAACATTTCAGCAACAGTACAGCCTCTTTGGACAGGTTGAAGGTAAAACCCAGTTTGAGTTTGTGGAGTTTGAGTAATTTAGCAAATGGAGAAACAATCAAGTCCCCTCACTTAACGTTCATAAATCTAAACTAGTAGGAATATAGTCCATGTCCTACCTGTAATGTGGCAACAACAAAATAAATACCTGAGCATTCTCACATGTAGATTCACCAGAACAAGCCGCAGCATTATTATGGGGACGCTCTTTTTTCTTCGGCCTCCAAGCTGAAAGGAAATTATTGCTCAAACCCGAGCAAATAATAAAGACCTCATTAGTTTATTTATAGTTAAACTATTAAAGCAAAGAAAGAAAGAAAGAAAGAAAGAAAGAAAAAGAAAAAGAATGTATGATATAAATATGAAAAACGAATGACTCCACATTACAAAAACGTTGCTCATCACTGACCTTGGTTTATTTCCTCTTTCTGTAAGATAAAAGAGAAAAAGTCTCTCACACAGAAATATGGGTGGTGGTCTGCAGAAAACTATCAGATATTGACCACCAGATTTATAACAGTTTAATTACATGATTCAATTGTTTCTGGAACATGAAAAGTTGACACATTTCTATCAAGACAGAAAGATCAATGAGTGTAAAGTTTTGACCCCTTTTTCTTTACGGTAAAGGGAAATTAAACGATGCATTGTTACAGAGTTTGGTTTAATAAGGGAACTAATACAGCATGATCCACAGACTACATCACTGCCACCTTGGCTGTACTTGCAGACCAAAGGTGTACACTTCTAGGGAATTTGCCATCAGAGTTTCCCTAATTTTACCCACCAATGACCTTTCATTATTGTTGTTCTGTCTTTGGGGCCCAAAGAATTACCAAGATAAATCATACCTGAACATCAATCCAGGCTGAAACTCTGCTGAAAGCCTCATGGTTCTTACTGCACTGTAGCAGCCCTCTATCCTCATTGAACAGACAGTCCACTGTGAGCGTGTTCTCTCTGGTTACAGCTCGACTGCTGTCTGGAACGATGTACTCTGGGTCAAACGTGTGATGGAGCACCACTAGAACTGCAGGTTTAGAACCTGTGAAACAAGACACTGAAACTTTAAAGGACTTTTAGATCTCATCTGGTTTCAGAACATCTCTTCTATCAATACCAAAAGATTTATGGAGCAACCAGCATCGGTGTGTTGTGATGGAGCACAACTACAACTGCAGGTTTAGTGGCTGAAGGAGGAAAAGGTTCCTAAGTTTTAGTGTAAAAACACAAACTTGTTGGCGTCTTTGGTATCAGTGTGTACATTACCAGAAATATCATTCATTTGTTGCAGTGCTGCTTCAATGTCGGTTCCAGCTCGAGAAACAACAGGACAGAAACCCAGAATGACGTCGCTCTTCTCCACTGTAGACGCTTCCTCCAGTTCTGCTCTTCGTCCACTGAGAATCCTCACAAACTCCTTATGAGCACCCAGTGTGTTTCCAGTAACACAAGTGAAATAATTCACAGGCTTGGCTTTTACCAGCTGCCCTAAAAAAGTGTGTGACTTTGCTGAAAAGAACAAATTACAGTGAAAGATTGCTTTTACCTTGGAACAGTCTTTAGGGTGTTTTAGTGTATTTAAAAACTGGGATACACATTTATGCAAAGTCATTTAAAGCAGGGTGACCACTTAATAGAAAAACTAAAAATGTTAAATATGTACAAGGCGTATGATATATATAATTAAATCACTTAATTACAAAATGCACTTCATCTCTTAATGCTTGAACATCACTGACCTTGACCTTTTTCCAATTCCTATAAAGAGAAAGAAAAAAAGTCTCTTAAACTCACAAAATAAACTATTTTATTATTTTATTGTTTTATTTTTAACACATTTATCCAGAAATGCAGCTTTGCACTGTTTTCATTTACTCTTTTCTTCAGTTCCCAGATTTGTCTATCAAACTAGCCAAGTGCGTGTGTGTGTGTGTGTGTGTGCGTGTGTGTGTATGTGTGTGTGTGTGTGTGTGTGTGTGTGTGTGTACGTGTGTGTGTGTGTGTGTGTGTGTGTGTGTGTGTGTGTGTGTGTGTGTGTGTGTGTGTGTGTGTGTTTGTGTAGGAAAATGGGGCTGATTTGTACCTTTGCACAATCTAATGTTTTAAAGTAGATTGGAAAAAAAGTCTAGGGTTTCATGGTGTGTATAGTCAGTCCACCTTTAAAAATATAATAAATGTACATAACCGCTGTGCAGTTATGGGTAAAGATTTACCCTTGAGAGTATCAGTGCATTGACACAATAGGCACCACCCCAATGGACATTTATTCAGTGTTTATATGCACTGAATTAGTTATAAAACAGTTATCAAAGTAACAATATGCTCCTTATACAAAATAAATCTCACACCTTAGCCACAGTCTCCTCTGAAGCATCTCCATTCTTCCTAACCTGTTTTTCATTCTCCTTTATGGGACAGTCCACTGTGAGTGATTCCTCTCTGGTCACAGCTCTGCTGCTGTCTGCTCGTTGATCGGTTTCTGCTCGTGTTGGATCTGAAAGAAAGGTCATGTACAGCTAAAACCAATCAAAAGATAAGCCATCAGATTATATACATATATAGTTTAAGTAGCTTACGCTGACTTGATTCTTCCTTCTTGTCCTGTAAAAAAACAAAGAACATTTCAGCAACAGTACAGCCTCTTTGGACAGGTTGAAGGTAAAACCCAGTTTGAGTTTGTGGAGTCATTTAAGAAATGGAGAAACAATCAAGTCCACTCACTTAACGTTCATAAATCTAAACTAGTAGAAATATAGTCCATGTCCTACCTGTAATGTGCCAAAAACAAATACCTGAGCATTCTCACATGTGGATTCACCAGAACAAGCCGCAGCATTATTATGGGGACGCTCTTTTTTCTTCTGCCCCAAAGCTGAAAGGAAATTTTTGCTCAAACCAGAGCAAATAATAAAGACCTCATTAGTTTATTTATAGTTAAACTATTAAAGCAAGGAAAGAAAGAAAGAAAGAAAGAAAGAAAGAAAGAAAGAAAGAAAGCAAGAAAGCAAGAAAGCAAGAAATCAATCAATCAATGAATCAATCAATCACAAAGCACTTCAAATATACACTAATAAGCAACAAAGTTCTCTGCATTTTACACACATCGTACAGTGCAACATGAGGCAGCCATACATCCAGAGCCCAGGATTTGACCCCACAACCCTCTGATCATGGGAGCTAGTCCCTAAACCCTAGGCGATCCCTGCCCCAGGGCGTCTGCTAAAAATGAGGGATATAATTTGCAGCATGTGAACAGTCCGCTTGTGAAGTGAATGTGTTGAAAGTAGGAAATTTGAGCAAATGTGACTGATCTAGACAGACCTAGACCTAGGCTCTCACAGTATGTTCATTATTAATGAATTATTTTTAGCGTAAACAGCTTATTGGTGCAGGGTTGCCAAGGCCAGCATGTCTTGTCTGTTCACACAGACGAGACACTGTAGCTTAACTGTAGCTAGCTGGTGATGATAGAAAGGTGTCAGACCACAGTGCACCCCTGCTGGTTGGGTCAGGGTGCCATACTGACCCATGCGCACTACTGAAAGCACATACAATGGGCAGATGAGAATCAGAACTGCACAGAATCAGAAATAGTTAATCGGCACTTGTTAATCACAGCTGGTTACTAAAATGAAGTTCAGATGTGGAAACAAAGCATTGTTGTACGTCGCTCTGGATAAGAGCATCTGCTAAATGCTGTAAATGCAAAAAGACATGTAAGCTGGATCACTGTCCGGGTGAATGTGGCTTTGATCAGTCATCTGTCCTGGATTGTGTCGTCACTTGGGGCAGCTAAGAGTTAGGGACTTGTCCCCGCATCGGAGGATTGTGGGTTAGATTCCCCCACAAATAGGTTGCCCTGAGGTACCCTTGAGCAAGGTATCGTCCCCGTCACTGCTCCCAGGGCGCTTTCAATAGCTGCCCACTGCTGCACTGTGTTTGAGTGCATGGGTTAAATGCAGAGGTCCAATTTCGTTGTGGTTCACGTGTGCTGTGCTGTGACCTCGCAATGACGAAGGTTGTCGCTTTCACTTTCACTTGGCCGAACAAGAGATTAGAAAAAAGCAAGCTGACACAATGTGATGCACAGTGCACCGCGCTCCTGGCTCCAGCTTTCATTTGTGTGTTATTTTGACACGCACCGCTTAACATTTTTGAAGATCCCTTCATGGAAACAGTATTCCCTAATAGCAGCATCTCAGGCAGCAGTGGCCTAGTGGTTAGGGACGAGGTCCCAGGACCAGAAGGTAGAGGGTTTAAATCCCAGACCAATAGGATGTCCTGAAGTACCTTTGAGCAAGGTACCATTCCAACGCTGCTCTTTAATCTTTAATCTTAATACTTGCCTATGGACCTATGGCTAAAGAGTTCCCAGGTTCAAATCCCACCTCTCATACTACCACCACTGGGTCCCTGAGTCCCTGATCTTTAATCTTAATCTGAAAGCAAAGTTGCCTTGACAAACCAGTCCAATTTACTGCCAATGTTTTAAAAACAGATACAACAGCACATGTCTCGCTGAGTCCATGGCAAGGGTCAGAGCTGTTTAGGCAGCACAAATGAGATTTACATGATGGTTTTAATGTAATTAGTGTGCAAAGTTTTACATTAAATAGAAGCAATTTGGGGTGTTTTTTATTATAATTGGACTGTGACTGATCGACTTACTGTGAGTTTCAGGCATCTTTCCTTTCACCTGTGAACACACACCAAAGACACAAACACATTCCACACAATCAGTTGTGATGTTTGAAAGATGTTTGTTTCATTAGGGAGAACAGTTCACTGAGTACCTCTGCAGTGATCCAGTTTGTAACTCTGCTAAAAGCTTTGCTGTTCACTTGACTGATGGTTAGTCTCTGATGCCCATCGATGAAATAATCCACTTTGAGCATATTCTCTCCTCTGCTGACTGGTTCAGATAACTGGTGAGTCATTACTTGAAGAACAGGCTTGGTGCCTGTACAATAAAAGTGCCATAAAAGGACTGAGTTAGGATCCTATAGTTCTACTAAACATATTCACTGGATTAATGTAACACGTAAGTCAGAAATAATCACCTGCAGTGTGAGGGAGCTTTGGCAAAGCATTTTCAGTTGTGGTTTCGGTCTCAGCATTACATTGGCAGAAAGTCAGAATAAAGTCACACTTCTCAGCTGTGTCCACCTTCTTCAATTGTGGATGAGTCTCATGCAAAGACTCCAGAAAACTATCAACTGGGATTCCAGAAATGAAGTAAGCGGTACTTAACTCATCGTCTCCATAGTGCTGCCCAATAGCTGGGAAATAAAAAGTAAAAAAATGTTTTTTTTTTTTAAAAACATGGAGAGGTAAGAAATGTATAAGAATTAAATTAAAGTTAAAAATAAAAAGAAATTAGAGGAAAAACAATATTTATGCTATATATGTGCAGAATAAAATAAGCCTAACACTGCCCAACCTCAAAAAACAAGCATTTGTGATATAAAAGACAAAAAAGTGCATATTATCAATAGTAAGCACAGATACAGACACGCCTTATGCTACAGACCTTCTCCAGCCATGTCCATTTTGGTGGTAAAATCTTGAAGTTCACTCCGGTTAAGCAGCACACTCTCTGTGAACTGCAGTTGTTGAAAGTCTACTTTCACTTTCTGTTTCACATAATGAAAATTCCTGTGCCTTGAAATCATGTGACATGAGAGCCGGGCCCCACTTTTGAAACCATAGACCAGTGTAAGACAACTGAACAAAGAAGAAACGATAAAGCAACACAATTCATTCCATTCATACTTTTATCATTGTTGTCTCTGTCAAGAGACACAGTGTGTATGAGACAAGAATTAGTTTGTTCATTTTTCCTATATTTTCATGTACTTTTCCTAGAAATATACATTTTGGATTGACAGTAAACTTATCATAAGAACGTTTTTCATTACATTTGAAAACTTGGATGAAATTCCAGACATTTGTCTAGGGGCGACAATTTTTTTATATATTGAACAAAAGTGAAGAAACCTAAATGGGGGAATATATCTATAATAATATCAACATATAATATATTTTAAAAAATACAATTATACAAGGCAAATTCAACACAAGGCAAAGCTTGTGGATTTGCAGTATGTATTATTTTACTGTCCAAATAAAGGAATTTGGCTAAAAAAGGGGTCCTGGGGAGTAAAAATATAAAATATATAATATATATATATATATATATATATATATAAAATCTAAAATGCAACAAAAATACAGGTAAAAAGAACTGAATTATTTTCCTCAAATTTTTTATCCCTGCTCATGTGTACAATAGGGTAGAAAGTTTGTTTTATACATTTACTTTAAGAGACACTTTTGCAGATTTACTTCAGTTTATCTGAACGCAGGAATCAAAATAACTGGACAAGACTTAAAGTCAAACGGTTTTCATACTGTGTCCTGACAAATCTTTTTTCAGCAAGAAAAACAGTGCATTGAACCCAGTTCTGACATGTGGAATAAAAAGACATGTAAAAAAGAGAAGAGGATTGAAAAACCACCGGGTGCACACATGTAGGCCATGGCTGCCAGCTAGGAAGCTGTTTTCTGCAGTTTTCTCACTTTACACAATGTTATGACAGACACCGTTCCGTCCCAGGATTTTTATGGACTGAATGATTCAGGTTCTGATTGGCAGACGCAGACACAGAACACACAAACCACCATGAGGGACATATGAACCTTTATCTTTCAAGTGTAATAATATTTATTATCAGGTGCAGATAATTTACACACACACAAATATACACATATAGATATAGACACAAACACACACACACACACACACTTATGCATATATGTATGTATATATATATATATATATATCTTGTTATGATCTACTACATATTTTATCTTCCTTCTACTTCTTTTATTTTATTTACTCTATGTGCCCAGTTGAGAACTTCATCCTGGCTACTGTTCGATCTTCACAGCCTATTAATCCAGTTCTGTCACGGTCTGTCGTGCCTGTGGTTCCGGCCGGGAACCTGGTTACAGGTTACAGGTTACAGGTTCTATAATTTCCCATGACGAATCAGTGTCTTCCATCCCCTATAAACACAAGAAATGGGGGAACTGTCAGAAAAAAAAAAACATAAACTTCACCCACATTTTTTAAATTTGCATGTACATGTGCCTCTACAACTCAGTGTTCAATAAAAAGGAAATGTTTTGCAATTAAATTGCCAGTGATTATTTAAACTGCATGAGCTTATCAAAGCTGTATAACAGGTTTATTTGAAATAAACTGACAAAAACCAAAACCTTTGTTTTAAGACATTTTAAAATCCTACTGAAAGAGAAAGAAAGAGAAAGAGGAATAATCTACAAATAGACATTATAAAAAAAGTAAAAGAGTAAAAGTGCACCACTTACCTTACTGTTTTCCACCATCAGTGGATCGTCTCCTTTATTAACCCTTGTATTTGCCTGTTTTGATTCACAGAGAAACATTAACAATCCAAATAGAAACTCACACTGTAATTTCCCCAAAACGGACTGATTTGGAGATGAAATATCAAATGATCTTTATTTGTCTTTGCACCTGCCTGTTTAGGAACCGTTAAGAGAAAGAGGAATAATCTACAAACAGACATTATCATGAACCAAATCACAAACTAGAAACACAAGGAACAGATTTCTCACTGACCAGAATAAACCTGTCAGACAACAATGAAGTGATTTCACCGATGAAGCAAAGATACCTGAACATCAATCCAGGCTGAAACTCTGCTGACAGCCTCATGGTTCTTACTGCACTTTAGCAGCCCTCTATCCTCATTGAACAGACAGTCCACTGTGAGCGTGTTCTCTCTGGTTACAGCTCGACTGCTGTCTGGAACGATGTTCTCTGGGTCAAACGTGCGATGGAGCACCACTAGAACTGCAGGTTTAGAACCTGTGAAACATGATGCAGCCACTGGTAGGTTATAAAAATGACACAAAATTGTTTTCCAGCATTTGCTGTTTAAAGACATTATCTTGTGAATATTTTTGACTTACATTTGCAGCATTTAGCAGACACTCTTATCCAGAGCCACTTACATGTCCTGGGACAGTCCCCCTGGAGCAATTCAAGGTTAAGAGTCTTGCTCAGGGACCCAGTGGTGGTAGTGTGAGAGGTGGGATTTGAACCTGGAACTCTTTAGCCATAGGTCCAGAGGCAAGTATCCTACCACTGGACCACCACCACCTTACACCCTACAGGTGACTTCCAGCACCTGCTGCCCCACACACTGATCTAGTTTCAGAACATTTTTTCTATCAATACCAGAAGATTTATAGAGTAACCGGCATCAGTGTGTACATTACCAGAAATATCATTCATTTGTTGCAGTGCTGCTTCAATGTCGGTTCCAGCTCGAGAAACAACAGGACAGAAACCCAGAATGACGTCGCTCTTCTCCACTGTAGACGCTTCCTCCAGTTCTGTTCTCCGTTCACAGAGAATCCTCACAAAATCCTTATGAGCACCCAGTGTATTTCCAGTAACATGGGTCCAAAAAGCAGCTTTTCCAGTGTAATGCTCTTGTTTTGGTAGTTCTGAGGGAAGTAACTGGAGTAGAAACTTAAAAATACCATCTAAAGTGAGAAAGTCAAATAAAACAAAAATAAAGCTTTAAGATGGCCTACCACAAACACTTTTTTATTTAGCTATTGATAAAACACTGTACAAAAAAGTTTTAAAAATGTATAAAACAGAAACGTCATTACTGTTTAGTCCTCAGTCCAGAATAGAACAGGTTCCTTGTATAGATACTTACTGTCATCATCATTTTCTACCATTTGCTGAAAGAAAAAGGGAAAGAAAAGTCATTCTTTCACACAGTACATTACAGAGTCCTCACAACATGCCAGAACAGAAAAGCCAATCATGATATTCTTGCTATACATTTAAGGCCAGAACAGAGACTCACAGTCCAGCACTGTGCGTTGACTTCTGTACAAGTGAGATGAGTAAAAGTGCACCACTTACCTTACTGTTTCCCACCATCAGTGGATCGTCTCCTTTATTAACCCTTGTATTTGCCTGTTTTGATTCACAGAGAAACATTAACAATCCAAATAGAAACTCACACTGTAATTTCCCCAAAACGGACTGATTTGGAGATGAAATATCAAATGATCTTTATTTGTCTTTGCACCTGCCTGTTTAGGAACCGTTAAGAGAAAGAGGAATAATCTACAAACAGACATTATCATGAACCAAATCACAAACTAGAAACACAAGGAACAGATTTCTCACTGACCAGAATAAACCTGTCAGACAACAATGAAGTGATTTCGCTGATGAAGCAAAGATACCTGAACATCAATCCAGGCTGAAACTCTGCTGAAAGCCTCATGGTTCTTACTGCACTGTAGCAGCCCTCTATCCTCATTGAACAGACAGTCCACTGTGAGCGTGTTCTCTCTGGTTACAGCTCGACTGCTGTCTGGAACGATGTCGTCTGGGTCGAGCGTGTGATGGAACACCACTAGAACTGCAGGTTTAGAACCTGTGAAACAAGACACTGAAACTTTAGAGGACCTTTAGATCTCATCTGGTATCAGAACATTTCTTCGATCAAAACCAGCAGGTTTATGGAGTAACCAGCATCAGTGTGTACATTACCAGAAATATCATTCATTTGTTGCAGTGCTGCTTCAATGTTGATTCCAGGTCGAGAAACAACAGGACAGAAACCCAGAATGACGTCGCTCTTCTCCACTGTAGACGCTTCCTCCAGTTCTGTTCTTCGTTCACAGAGAATCCTCACAAACTCCTTATGAGCACCCAGTGTGTTTCCAGTAACACAGGTCCAAAAAGAAGCTTTTCCAGTGTAAGAGCCCTCCAAGCATACCAGAACAGAAAAGCCAATCATGATATTCTTGCTATGCAGTCCATCATTTAAGGCCCTAACACAGACTCACAGTCCAGCACTGTATGTTGACCTCTGTACAAGTGAGATGAGTAAGTGCACCACTTACCTCACTGTTTTCCACCATCGGTGGATCGTCTCCTTTAAAACTTGTATTTGCCTGTTTTGATACAGAGAGAAACAGTTACAATCCAAATGGAAACTCACACTGTAATTTCCCCAAAACAGGCTGATTTGGAGATGAAACATCAAATGATCTTTATTTTTTCTTGCATTACTATGAACCAAATCACAAACTAGATATGCAAGTAAGAGATTTCTCACTGACTGGAATATTTGGAGTTGAGCAGTTATCCATAGCAGATTCATCAATTTTTTCTTGATGCACTACAATGAGAAGGGGTTTGCCTCGAATGGATCCTGTGAATGGAGAGATTTGAGAACCAAAAGAAACAGGATTAAATGCATATATTATTATTATACACAGCTCAAAAACATTTAAAGAACACTTTGAAAACACATCAGATCTCAACTGGAAAAAAAATCATGCAGGATATCCATACTGATATGGGATGGGTAATGTGTTAGTAACAAAAGAATGCCACATCATTTGATGAAAATGAAAATGATCAACCTACACAGGGCTAAGATTGAAGTCACCAAGAAATTTAAACTGAAAAACTGATGTGGCAGGCTAGATCGGTTTTCTGAAATGTCATTGCAGCAACTCAAGATGGTACTCAGTAGTTTGTATGGCCCCCACGTGCTTGTATGCATGCCTGTCAACGTCAGGGCTTCTTTATGAGATGACAGATGGTGTGCTGGGGTATCTCCTCCCAGATCCTGACTAGGGCACCACTGAGCTCCTGGACACCTTCCTCCAGGAACCGCCTGCATACTCTTGCCACTTGAGGCCATGCATTATCATGCACCAGGAGGAACCCAGGACCCACTGCACCAGTGAAGGGTCTAACAATGGGTCTAAGGATAGGTTCATCCCAATACCAAATGGATTTTCTCCTCAGACCAACACTGACCCAACACCAAACCAATCAGTCTGAACAATGTTGCAGGGAACAAAACATTCACCGTGGCTTCTCCAGGCCCTTTCACATCTGTCACATGAGCTCAGAGAGAACCTGCTCTCTTCTGTTAAAAGCACAGGGTGCCAGTGCCTGACCTGCCAATTCTGGTGTTCTCTGGTTCCACAGTGCCGGGCAGTGAGCACAGGGGCCACTAGAGGACAGGGGCCACCCTCATGAATTCTGTTTCTAATGGTTTGGTCAGAGACATTCACGCCTGTGGCCCACTGGAGGTCACTTTGTAGGGCTGTGGCACTACTCATCCTGTTCCTCCTTGCACAAAGGAGCTGATACTGGTCCTGCTGATGGGTTAAGGACCTCCGATGGCCGTGTCCAGCTCACCTAGAGTAACTGCCTGTCTCCTGGAATCTCCTCCATGCTCTTGAGACTGTGCTGGGAGACACAGCAAACCTTCTGGCAATGATACTTATTGGTTTGCCGTCCTGGTGGAGTTGGACTGCCTGTGCAATCTCTGTAGGGTCCAGGTATCACCTCATGGTACCAGTACTGACACTGTCCATCCATCCATTTTCTGCCGCTTGTCCCAAACAGGGTCATGGGGGGGTGCTGGAGTCCAACCCATCTCACACAGGGCGAAGGACGGGGGACGCACCCTGGACAAGTCACCAGCCCATCGCAGGGAGGAGCGAGACGGTGACGGCACCTTGCTCAAGGGTACCTCAGAGCAACCTATTGAGAAGGGGTTTGAACCCCTGATCCTCCGATCAACACCCTAACCACTAGGCCACCGCTGCCCCAGGTACTGCCACTGACCCTAGTCAAATGCAAAACTAATGAAAAAATGTATGTGGCCTCCGCCTGCAAAACCATTCCTGTTTTTTGAGTCGTCTCATTGTTGCCCCTTTAGCACACTTAGGGCAGTGGTGGCCTAGTGGTTAGGGAGTTGCCCCCCGCATCGGATGATTGTGAGTTTGATTCTCTCACCAGTAGGTTTTCCTAAAGTACCCTTGAGCAAGGTACCATCCCCAACACTGCTCCCAGGGCAGCTTTCAATAGCTGCCCACTGCTGCACGGTGTTTGCATGGGTTAAATGCAGAGGTCCAATTTCGTTGTGGTTCATTGTGTGCTGTGCTGT
>CM029371.1:6087496-6097496 GCA_017165825.1 Hepsetus odoe
CAATTATTGAATTTATGTTTCTCATTGTTTTTGATTGTCTTTCTCAGGTGCCTGAAATGGACTGTGTAATCCTTCATTCTGGTTGGAGGAATCGTTGACAGTGTTGAAAATGAGGTCGTGCCTGGTGTTGGACTGCAGTTAAGATGGGCTGGAAGACTTTATTTCTAACCCTAATATTTCAAGGAAAACATTCTCTGCGGAGGAAGCGAAATCCTTCTTGCAGTTGGAATGAAAAGCTGCTCAGAAAAAAATGTTCATACGCTTACAGAATAGCTAAATTTGGAAAGCTGTTATTATCCTTGCTTATCTGCAGTCAAATTGGTTTCATTCCTGTGAGCCACCAACAACTGTCTCAGAACACCTGTGCAGCTGGACTGGAAATCTGCAGCAGCTTCACTGGATTAACTTTCCTTCCATACTGCTTAAGCGAGGAGGGTCAGAACTCTAAACATCTGGCAGGTGGCACCATGTCTGCAGTCCTGGATAATCTCCAGATAAAATGCCTGAGATGGGGTGTGCTCTCTGTTGGCCTCTCTGCAAGTAAACTGCAGCATGTGGCTGAAGAGTTGGAAGCTGGACACTGAGCTAGTTACGGCTCAGACAACATTTTTCGAATAAATATCAAGTTGACTCTTACTGCACTCAGTGTTTCAGGACTGTAAGCTATTGAGGGGCTAATTAGAAGTGTTCCTGGGGCAAAACAGATTTGTTTAATTTTTTAATCTGTGTGTCATTTCTTTATTGACGTTTTTAGCTCCTGAAGGTAATGGAAATAAACACTGTAGAAAGTCTTACCTGTTGTCATTATTATTATCTAACCATCAACCCTAGTAGGTGCAAAAATGGTTCGGAAGAGCCACTTAGTTTTCCCAGGTGAACATTTTCAGTAAATGAGCAAGCGTAATAAATAAAATACTCATTATATATAGTTATAAGTGCCTTGGTACATTTAGACAGCACCTATACTTCATTTATTAATCCTTTAAAATCATCTCTGCAGGTTTAAAGAAAAAAAAAACAGCCATTATCATGTAAAATACAGATATTTTTATTCACATAGTACATTTTTCAGTCACATTGGTGCAGTGGGTAGCGCTGTAAGCTCACAATGAGCACGTTCTGGGTTTGGTTCCGGTGTGTGTGGTGTTTGCCTGGCTGCCCTGTGATGGACTGATGATCTGTCCAGTGTGTTTTTCTGGCTTTCATCCTGTAAGTGGTACGAGAGGCTACAGCACCACCCACGACCCTGCTTAGGACAAACTGATCAGATCCTAGAAGGACCGATCAGACCACTCATCCTTAGTAGTGCAAAAATCAGTGATAAGATGACCTTTTTATGAAATAATCATTTGGGAATTGGAAGAGATTAAGAGAGATTACATTTAAAACGTTAACATCAAACTGTGACATCACATATGGGCAGAACGACTGGAATGGATGTGTGTGTGAAACATTTTATAAAACAAACCGAATCTGATCATAAAATGTACAGTACTGCAAAAGTTTTAGGCAGGTGTGAAAAAATGCTGTAAACAAAGAATGCTTTCAGAAATATAAATAATGATTGTTTATTTTTGTCAATTTACAAAATGCAAAGTGAGCGAACAAAAGAAAAATCTAACTCAAATCAATATTTGGTGTTACTACCTTTTGCCTTCAAACCAGCATCAGTTCTTCTAGGTACACTTGCACAAAGTCAGGGATTGTGTAGGATTATAGTCGGTGTCTGATCAACCAGTTTTACCAAACAGGTGCTGATGATCATCAATGTCACACGGAGGTTGAAACACACTCATGTTTGGAACAACCTACCAGCCGAGTTCCTTCACAAACTGTGTGCAAGTGTACCTAGAAGAACTGATGCTGTTTTGAAGGCAAAGGGTGGTCACACCAAATATTGATTTGATTTAGATTCTCTTTTGTTCATTCACTGCATTTTGTTGATTGATGAAAATAAATGATTAACACTTCCATTTCTGAAAGCGTTCTGTGTTTACAGCATTTTTTCACACCTGCCTAAAACTTTTGCACAGTACTGTGTGTCTTGGAAAATACTTTTCAAAATGTCTCTTTTCTCTATGAAAGAGGAGCTAAATTCAAAATGCTCTAGTTGCAGAATGCATCATAGCAATCTGGACCAGCCCTTATAAATAACGGCTGCAAAAAATCGCCCGTTGAAGTGGAGCGGAGGATTAACACCAGTTTGAACAAAGATCAGTCATAAAGCATTTCCAGATATCTGTTAAAAAAAATGTTCTTTTCATTTTTATAAAAATGTCTCCTGCGTTCAGTTGTTCTGAAACCTGAAGGGAAAGCTCTGTTCTTAGATTTATAAATGCCGTGTCTAAATGATGCGTAGCTGGTGTGTTTCGGCAAGTCCGCAGCTGGTTTTGTGGGCATGGAAGAGTTTAGACAGAGCGTCCATATAGAGCCTGTGATAGTGGTCCACCTGCTCGTCAGACGGGTTCCTCTCATACGGCACCGATATGGGGCTTCCCACTGTGAGTGAGAGGGAAAGAACATAATTATTAGCAACCCCTGTAAAGACTGTGACTACTGTGTCACCTCTTATTTGTATCCCAGTCAATCAGGAGGTCGTGCATTAAAACTTGGACATCTCTTCACGAACAATATACGGTATAAATGGGAAAGATGCTTTAGAAACATCCAGGGGTACCCGACATTATTTTAAATGTCTTTGTTGTAGGATTTTGTGATGAGGGTTTTTTTTCTTGGTTTCAATGTGTTAAAATTGTTGGATTTGTTAGTTTGCCTGTTTAGAGAGGAATGGAGCTACATCACCAAAAAGAGGATTTTTTCTTATTCTTTACTAATCTTCAACCGGGACTGTGGTGGCCTAGTGGTTAGGTTGATTGGAAGATTGTGGGTTGATTGGAAGATTGTGGGTTCAATTCCCTCACCAGTAGGTGCCCCCTGCTGCATATGTGCATATGGGTGAAACACAGAGGCTGAATCTCATTGTGCTGTGCTGCACAAGAATAGTCACTTTCACAATGGTCTCCGGGGCAACGGTGGCCTTGTGGTTGGCCGCATGATTGAAGGGGGGTTCGAACCCCTTCTCAATGGATTGCACTGAGGTACCCTTGAGCAAGGTGCCGTCCCCGTCACGCTCCTCCCTGCGATGGGCTGGCGACCTGTCCAGGACCTGACCCGTCCTTCGCCCTGTGTGAGCTGGGATGGACTCCAGCACTCCCCCGCGACCCCGCTTGGGACAAGCGGCAGAAAATGACTGACTGACTGACAATGGTCTCCACTATCTGTGGCGGACACTGTATTTGCATGGTTTCTTGTCATCATTCATTTTCCATTTTCAACCTTCCATGATCTCTAGGAGTTAATCAGGAATTAAAGGAATTAAGGAATTAAAGGCTGTGCCTGAGTGGTCATAATGGCTGGCCATTCTTAATTCCAAAACGGACGTATAACTTTTAAGGGAACGGCTGGCGCTGAACTGCGGTTCTCCAAAGAAGCTTTGTTCTTTTTTCTTCTTTTTTTTAAGTGAGGAAACCTTTTTTCCATAATCTGGATCCTGTGAACGTGTCCTCTCTACATGGATATACTCATAGACACCACTACAAACTATGAAAGGGTGTCCAATATTTAACCTTAAACCAAGGTTTTCAAATAAAAAACAGACTTGCTTCATTGTTTGCTGTCAGCGTCCTTGTGCCAGTCTAGTTTTTTAACGGAGAACCACTATTGACATTGTAATTTCAAAATCCAGGGCTAACCTTGATCTGACTCCAGAACACTGGCTGTATTACAGTAAATATATTACAGTAAAGAGTTGAGATGCTTTTCTTTTTAATCACTAACCTACGGTGGTGATGGGTCTTCTATATGGCAGAAGCAGCCAGCGTCCTCCCAAGAAAATGCACGGAGCGAAACCCATGATCTGCTTAAAGAGAGCCTGCAGCTTGCGACCCACGCTGCCCTCGGCCAGCACCACCTGAGGGAATAGCTCGTTCTCCCCGAACGAATACACTGGAACCAGGTCAGCCCTGAGGACACAGCAAGGGAAGTGCTGTTAATCAAGGTAGAACAGTCCATGGACAGCACAACCTTTCGCTGCCATTAAGTTCATAAGAACAGTTTATAAAGGCTGCATTTACTTACAAGGCTGAAATGGCAGAAATCCAGTTTCTTTGTTCTCTAAGATGAGATGTTTGTAATTATGTGAATACTAAAGTGTGACCTTTGAAGAAATCTGTCCTATGTCCTCCTGGTACTGATCAGTGCATTTGTGCTTTCTTTCGCCTTCATTACGCTGTTACGATGGTACATGTGGTTCATTCATGTGACATTATTGATTAAAAAACTTGCAAGCCGTTGCAGGTTGAAGGTTCAAAAAGTTCACAGACGGGGGGCAAATCTAAACTATCAGGTTAGAACAATCAGTTCTGAGCAAGAGAATCACAGCTGAGCAATTTGAAAGCTATCCAGAACCACAAACAGTTCCTCAGCTTTTTGCCAGTCATTATTTCCACTGAACAGAAAGCCACTTAGGCGGCCTTACACGTTACAGGCTTTGTTGCAGTGGGTCACAACCTTGGCCATGAAGGAACGCAGCACTGCGTATTTTAGTGCTTTCTTTCCTTTAGCATCTCCACTTCAGCCCAGTGTTAATGCTGGGATAGCTGGGAGTGGGAAAACAGTCAAAAAGAAGAGCATTGTGATATATTGTGGAATTCACATTTTCACCCAAAAAAACAAAAAAAAAACTAATTAAAATCTAATCATTCACATTTACACAGTGATGTATCCGGTGCGTATGGCTATAGTCACGATACAAGCCTGTAAATATAGCCATACATATCTGCTGTGTGGGATAAAATTGATTCGACTAAATTCAGTTGACTGCCTTGATACTTTACGTCAATTTGTTTCACATGAAATATAATTTATTACTATAAATTATACAATAATGATCAAGGAAGAAAGAAAAATTCTGTATTGCAATATGGAAAGTATGATGTAATCTATGTAGTTTGTGTCCCTGCTGCATTTCTCTCATAGCAAAAGTCCACAAGTATTTAATGAGCTAAAAGCTAATGTTAATATAATTTAGGGTGGAGGTGGCCTAGTGGTAGGGTACTTGCTGGATCAAGAGGTCCCCGGTTCGAATCCCACCTCTAGCACTATCACCACTGGGTCCCTGAGTAAGACCCTTAACCCTGAGTGTCTCCAGGGGGACTGTCCCTGTAATTAGGACATGGAAGTCGCTCTGGATAAGAGCGTCTGCTAAATGCCGTAAATGTAAATGTAAATCTAATGCAGTATGAACTAAGATCGATTTCACAGCCAGCCTTTGGAGAGCATCTAAATGCATAGACTCTTTTTTTTTGTTTGTTTCTTTTCCCCTTCTCACCCGTTCTCTAAGGCCAGACGGACAAATCCTCTCCTTTGCTTCATGACCACAGTGTTAACTCCAGGAGAAGAAGCGAGTGACTCCTCTGCTCCTCCGATGATGATGACAACAGCATTACCCACACCATCCTTGCTCAGCTTGTACTCTAGACTCTGCTTACTGACCGGAAGCATGCCTGTGATCATGAGGAAGAGGAGAGGCCCACGGACAGAGAAGGAAATGGAGACAAATGGAAGAATAAAGGGTGTAAGCAGGGTAAAATGACAAGATTCGTGTCCTCAATACATTGCAGGAGTAACTTGTCTCACTGGGCATACATCTGTAACATCCCCACAGTAAATGTGAAATCTTAAACATGAGCATGATTTAATCCCTGCCCTGTGATGGACTCAGTTTATGAGTGCTGAGCTAGACTCCAGGATCCCCTATTTGTGATTTGAATAATTGGTTCAGAAAAGAGATGGATGGCATCAATTGCATTTAAAAATTGGGGGGATAATTTTTTTTTTTTTTTTGCACACATAAAAGTGTAAGAAAAGCAGTGGGATGCAAAAAAACTAAAGCTAAAAAAAAAAAAGCCCAATTGTAATTCTGGTCAAAAAATGCACATAAACTTTACTTCTTAATGCTCCGCTTTTTCTCAGAAGTTGAGCCGCTCGAGCAGACCTTACCTTACACACACACACTGACCTGCAGACATGACGTAGTCTCTGAAGACCGGCAGGCGAAAGAGGCCGGCCAAAACAGCCAGGGTGGAGCGTAAACCTGGGAAAGCCTCCTCAAAGCCACCAGCATCTGTGCTGAAGCAGGAGAAAGCCCCCAAGCTCATAATACCATGAGGGTGACATCCCAGTATATAGTTCTTAGCAGGACTGAGCTCTGCTGTCTTCACTAACTGTGTAAGAAGAAAGACAGAGGTTTTTGAATGTCTAACTAAGAAAGAAGGGGGTTTTCTCGAGCTTTAGCCCATTTATGAAAGATACATATAGTACTGTACAAGTTTTAGGCACAAATGATTTCTAACTGTTTACCTTGGCCAACAGATAAATAAAATAAATACAAACCAGACAAATATAGAAAATAGTAATAAACATAACATAACTTTTTAGGCAGTTATTATATGTAATAAACTGGTTTTAAGAACCCAGGTTTAGTTCCAGATTTCTCCTTAATGCACTGAACCGCATTAAACTGTACACTTTTTAATAAAGCATCCAATAAGCCAAACCAGGTACTGAACAGGAACTATTAACGTTACTAGGGTTCCCTTATATTGTTTATTAAAATTTGTGTTTTGCGAGTTGGCGGCACAGTGGGTAGCACTGTCGCCTCACATCAAAAAGGTCCTGGGTTCAATTCCCAGGCGGGACGGTCTGGGTTAGCATATTCTCCCTGTGTCCTCGTGGGTGTCCTCTGGAAGCTCTGGTTTCCTCACACAGTCCAAAGACATGTACGTCAGGTAGACTGCGGATGCTAAATTGCCCGTAGGTGTGAGTGTGTTTGCCCTGCGATGAACTGACGACCTGTCCAGAGTGTGTCCCTGCCGTTCACACTGCCAGAGCTGGAATCGGGCTCCAGGAGCCCCCGTGACCCTGATTAGGACAAGCGGCTATGAAAATGAGTGAGTACCTTTTTAAACCTATGTTTCTCAGGTGCCTAAAACTTTTGTACGGCACTACACACACACACACACACACACACACATCATAAAATGATGTATTATAATTAAATTATGTTTTAAATTTTAAAATTGCTTGAGGATGAGATTACCTTAACTGGGAAATAGTCTTTAAAGTGCTGCCAAAGGTTCCAACTCCGGACAAATGCAGATCTCCTGCCACCTAATGGACAAAACTGCACTCAGTAACTAATGTCAAAAAGATTACAGTTTATTGGGTGAGCTGCAAGTTCATAAGCGCTGCCTAAAAATGACATTTATTTATGTATTCAACATACATGCATTGCATAAAAAAGTTGCAAAACGAAGTAGAGTAGAGTAGAGTAGAGTAATCGTTTATTATCCCACGAAAAGTACAGGAGCTATAATAATAAATTATCTATCTATATAAATATATAAATATAAATATATATACATATATACTATATTACCAAGATGCATATACATATCTACAAGAAGAATTATGTGACCAAATATACAGTACACATACAGTGAAGTGTATGTGAATCTGTAAAAAGGTTTTAAACAAAGCTTTTTTTTTTACTGTATTTTTTAATGTAACTCACAGATACATTTTATAGATCATAGTTGTTAAAGGGCGACAAATTGATTCTAATTACTGTATATGATGCGACTTCTGAGAACACATATATGAACTTAACACTGAAGCATCAGATCATCAGCTGCCTCATCACAATATATGTAAATAGAAAAATGGGTTATGGCACTGCCAATGTAAAGCTGTGGCTCTGCAGACAGATATTATTAAAACAACCCCTCAAAAACAGAGACTGCAGGTATAATATTACATTCTGATAAAAGGACACTAAAAATGCTCCAAAACAAAAGTTCCTCAAACTGAATGAACAGAATCCCTTGACTGTCTATGTCTGGACTTTGTTCAAATTCCATGATATTCCAGAACGTCCATGATCCGTGGGAACCCTGATAAAATCTCTGGTTGGAAGTGCATGTTGGTGGGACACTAAAAATACAAGTAACATGTTATTGTGCAGAACTTAATAATAAGGAATGTTGGGGCTGACTTTGCCAGAACTGCCTCAAGGCCCTTCTTACTTTGTATAAACCACTTCTTTCAGTGGCCTTTTTGGTTCAACAACTGAACTGGCAACTTTCGCATAAACTGTCCAAAGACGAGCACTTAAAATCCAGGCCTGTCCGTTTAGGATGTGTTGCGCAAAAAGTAAAAATCATGAGGAAAAGAGGAAGTTTTATGCTCAAGGTACTGCAACAGAAACAGAGATGGTATTGTGTCACAGGCAATGGAGAAATGATTGTGTGTGTGTGTGTGTGTGTGTGTGTGTTTAATGGGGGAGTAAACCTTACCTTTCTCAGGCGTGTGCCAGTCCAAGATCAGAAAGGTGAAGTACAGAGTGGGGAAGGGCCAAAGTGAAGTGAACATCAGGTAAACCATCAGCAGCAGAAACGACACACCTGAACACATGAACATGGACATTGGTGTTGGTGGTCTAGAAGTAGCATAATCACCTATGGACCAAGAGGTCACAGGTTCAAAGTACACCTCCAGCACCACCATCACTGGGTTCCTGAGCAAAACCCTTAACCTCAAGTTGCACCAGGGGGGCTGATCCTGTGCTTAAGAAATTGACGTTGCTCTGGATAAGAGCTTCTGCTAAATGCTATAAATGAAAATGGTCACAAAATTCTCTCTTGATAATCTTCATTGCAAAATATACATCTCAGCAACTTAACCCCCCTTTAATCTAGTCAAAACTGAATTGTTAATATGACTACTTTCTAGGCCATTTCTGTATTACAGTGAAATTTAACTGTCAGATACCTTTCCTTATTAAAAGCATTGTTCCTGTTACATATACTGACTATTTATAAACTATTTATCACACAAGGCACCACTGGCCCAGTGGTTAGGCCTCATAATCAGAAGGTTCAAGTCCCAGAACAGTAGGTCACCCTGAGGTACCCTTGAGCAAAGTAGCCTCCCCATCACTGCTCCACGGGTGCGGGACAGGCACAGTGTGCGTGGGTTAAATACAGAGAAAGCCTTTCATTATGGTGTGTATTCACGATGACAAATAGTCACTTTCACTTTCTGAGCACTTAAACACAGCAAAATGTTATACAACCCTTTATGAGCATTCAGCATTGGCCAGAGCTATCATAGGCTGTCGTTTTATTTCTGTAATCATTAATGACTTTATCGTGTGTATGTGAGTGTGTTCGCATATGAAATATATCTCACCCATAAACAGGAAGGACATCACCATGTGTAAAACACTGATATCTTCAATAAACAGTTTCCATTGGGATTTCTCCCGTTCCACAGCCATTGCAGCAACTGAGAACGGAGACACATCGAAGAAATAAAAACCGGACAGGAACCAGACGTGTTCAATACTTCTAAAAGTTCCTTCACAGAAAGTTACAATAAGTGCATAATATACTGTATAAATATGCATGCCTATACATGTATGTGCTTTATATGAAGGATGTTGTAGGGAAAAATATGACTTTTAATGGTCAATAAAAAGTACATTATTTGGTAAATAAAACGGCTCTTCAGTACATGGCACCGTCTGGTTCCTGTCACCAGCACTGTAAAGAAATTACAGCCATTCAGAGCTATTGAGTTCCAGAGAGTCCATCACCCAAACACTCTGAATTTAAAGGCGGACATGCGAAGCAATAAAGTGCATCTGTACCGTCTTCTCCTCACATTTTCAGAACGGACTCCTTGCTTTAGTTACGTACCCTTGTCCAAAGTCCCGTACTGTGTGTATGAGTGCAAGACAGATGGAACAGAGAAGAAAAGGGAGCGGTGATGGTAGAGAAAGGCAGTTATCGATTGTGATGTCTGTAATGTGAGATCTAGTAAAGACATGTGAAAGTGAACATGAAGCAATGAAGTTAATGTTCATTATTTTCAGTAGAGT
>CM029371.1:6099996-6239996 GCA_017165825.1 Hepsetus odoe
CTCTCTCTCTCTCTCTCTCTCTTCGTCTTTCTTCTCGGCACTCTCTCTCTCTCTCCATTGTATTTCCTAATTGTGGCTCCTACAACTCTCTTAGGGGCTTATTAACTAAGAACTAGTTCCTTATTATAACGACCTGGCAGTCTGTACTGTACAGACGCATACTCAGAATGAAGGCCTTGAACTCAATGCAGCAGCTTTTCTACTTACACGCAGACTACTTTGCAGTGACGCTTTAAGCAGTCACTGCTTTGGTCCATCATTCAGACTCAACAGGGCTCTGAACATTTGACCCTTTCCAGTTATTGGGATCACACCGTGATGAACACTTTGAGTAACGGGGTCAGGGTTAACTCAGCCTATTTTAAATGAGTGAATTCAGCCTGCAGTCCGTGTTTATGTGTATCCTCACCAGTGAATCGGAGCCACTGACAGTGCAGCTCTCTGTTGACACAGGTGTTGATTGCACAAACATCTTCTCCAAAAAGAAGTGCTGATAGAAAGGGGCTCCGAAGGGTCACCATGCCTGGCAAGCAACTCCATGCTTGGTGCTTTCTTCTTTATGAGTATTTTCTGTCTCTTTTCTCGTTCCTAATTGGTCTGGTCCCCCTCCAGTATGTGTATTGCAGCCTATTGCAATTAAAGTGACACGATAGTATGTTTTTTTTTTCCCCCCATTTTTGCCAAATAAGTTAAATTGTCGACAGCCGAGCAAGTCTGGCTCTGCGTTTCATCTTTAATTGTCCCTGTGGGAGCGGCCACAGCAGTGCTGCTGTTTTTATCTGTCCTGTTATCTTTAATTCATCTTCATACACCTTGTTCACATATCTGTCAGTCCAGACAGCTACAGAAACAGGCCTGCACCAAAAGTAACTGCCGACCAGGCACAAAAAACAATTCATAATAATAATCACTACCATCATCATCATCACCATCATCATCATCTTTATCGTCACCATCATCGCCATCATCATTATCATCATATCATCATCATCATCTCCATATCATCATCATATCATCATCATCACTATCATATCATCATCACCATCATCATTATCTTCATATCATTATTATCACATCATCATTACCATCACTATCATTTCATCACCATCATATCATTATCATTACCATCACTATCATTTCATCATCACCATCATATAATCATCATTACCATTACTATCATATCATCATCACCATCATCATTACCCTCACCATCATTACATCATCACCATCATCATTACCATTATCTTCATCATTACCATCGCCATTATTATCATATCATAATCATCATCATGACCATCACCATCATATCATCACTACCATCACCATCATATCACCATCATCACTACCATCACCATCATATCATCACCATCATCCTTTACCCTCACATCATATCATCATCACCATCATCATTACCATTATCTTCATCATTACCATCACCATTATTATCATATCATCATCATCCTTTACCCTCACATCATATCATCATCACCATCATCATTACCATCACCATTATTATCATATCATCATCATCCTTTACCCTCACATCATATCATCATCACCATCATCATTACCATCACCATTATTATCATAATATATCACTACCATCACCACTATATGTGGCCAAAAGGGTGCAAATGGAAAATGAATGAATAAGAACAGATCCTCAGTAAACTCTGTGTGTGTGTGTGTGTGTGTGTGTGTGTGTGTTGTCAAGGGGGTGGGTTAGACGTTGATGGATCAGCTTTAAACATATTAGTGTCTACATCTATCTATCCATCTATCTATCGATATATATATATAGAGAGAGAGAGAGAGAGAGAGAGAGAGAGAGAGAGATGGAGAGAGAGAGAGAGAGAGAGAGAGAGAGAGAGAGAGAGAGAGAGAGTTGGGACATTATGTTTCATGGCTTTAGGTGTTTATGTGTGTGCATTTGGGCTGTCCTGAGTTCTCCCAGCGCGCGCCCGGTCTCCCGACGGCAGCGGCCGCGTCCGCGGACACAGCGCGATGGCAAATGCTGACGCGCCGGCTTCAGGGGCAGTGATGGGGATGCGAGCGGCGGCGGCTAAGTACCGAGAAACCCCGCGAGCGGCGGCGCGCGCACAGCATGGCGGACTAATGTCGACCGTTAAAAACGGCGGCGGCGCGCGACACCCCTGAGTGACCGACAGCGGCGCGAGCCGCTCCTGCTTCACAAGCAGGAGGAGAGCGCGGCGCCGGGACGCTGCGGTCCGCCGCGACGAGCCGTTTCTCTGAGCTTTTTGGGTGTTTTCTCCGTCGCAGCGAGCGGAGGGAGCGGATAAAGCGGTATTTTTCTTTCCTTGAAGGATGTCGATGTTTACATTCGAGTGACTTTACATTTTTTTTACTGTTTTGATCCCCTGGAGACCCCCATGTTTTCTTTACTCAAAGCACAAATGTATTAAAACCCCAGCAAAGTGGGTAGGTATTACACACACATTAACACACACACACACAGCTCTCATCCTTCAACGAGGTTGAGCATGAGTTCAAGTTGATACCAGGATTGTTCCACCTGTAATTGCAGTAGCTGGCGCCATTTAAGGTGAATGGAGAATCTACCGAGAAGAAACCAAATCCTAAAACAGTCTGTGTATGTCTCTCACGGCCTTTTTTTTTTTTTTTTTTTTTTTGGAGAAATTTCAGACTAAAACGTGATGCTTGTAAACATGTTGGCGAGGGTGGAGATGCTGCTTTTTCCGGCGCCCATTTGGGGGAGATGTTGATGTTTAAAGAGCAGGTTAGCGATAGAGTGTGTGTGTGTGTGTGTGTGTGTGAATCACGCGTCCGTTTTCGTCGTGAAAGAAAGGATTTTTTTCCAACCGAAAAAAAAAAAACAGCGTCACGTGACTCCCGTCGGTTTCCGCCACAGATGCATAGCTCGAGACGTGCAAATACCGTCAACAATAATAATTCTTACGACAACAGTGTGTGTGTGTGTGTGTGTGAGAGAGAGAGAGAGATGAACAGACAGCTTTACATCTACATCATATTTGTCTGTCTGTCTGTCTATCCATCTATCCATGCACCTGTCTGTCTGTACATCTATCTAGCTGGATCTTTCTGTTTACCTGTTTATCCTTTCTGTCTCTGCCCATGCCTGGCTGCCTGCCTGTCTACTCATCTATCGTCCTGTCTGTTGTTTTCGTTTGTCTGTCTGTCTGTCTGTGTGTGTGGGCAGGCAACCTGATTAGTGAGTGGCCCCACGCGCTTGGAAGAACCCCCGTCACGTCACGTGCCGCTCTAGTTTTTGTTGGTTTACTGCCGCCGCCATCGCACGAGACGGTCGGGGAGAGACGGGGGGGCGTGGCAGGAGAGGTGAACGAGTGAGGATTAGGAGAAATTGGCAGTTCACTGAGCAAGTAAGTGAGCTGTGGGTAGAAAAGTGAAAGTGACCATTTGTCATTGTGAAACATACTAATGCAACCCCTGCTTTTCACACCGTGCAGCAGGGGGCAGCTATTTAAAGCACCTAGGGAGCAGTGATGGGGATGGTACCTTGCTCAAGCCCACTGATCTGGGATTTGAACCCACAAGCTTCTGATTCTGGGGCCAACTCCCTAACCACTAGGCCAGCGCTGCCCCAGAAACAGATGTGGAGGTTGCTCCAAATGTCTGGAGCATTTAGAGTTAAAAGAGCAGAGACGGGGCACTGGTTCGCTCCTGGTCAACCATGAACACTAGGAGTTGCATTTTAAAGGTCTCAGTCGAAAGACTTTTTGTAGAGTGCCGCATAAGGTGTTTGTATCCTGAAGCCAGGTTTAGAAGTCAGTATTTAGATTTTGTGTTAGGTTTAGTACATGCATGTTTAGTATCCAGTGTTTAGTGTACAGGAGGATACCATGCTAGGCAGGCAGTGATACCTGTGCTTGTATTTCTCATTTTTGACATTTTAAGCCATTTCTGTATTCAGGTATTGTAGGATATGTATAGTGTTTATGTATCGGTAGTGAAGTATTAATAAACAGCAGAATGCTGTATTTAGATGTTTCTGTGCTTAAATATTTGGGTACAGAAGGATGCAGTATTTAGAAATAGAGGGAAACTGTATCTAGGTATCTGTGTGTTTGAGCATTTGTGCTCAGTTGGATTCTGTATTTTGATATTCCTGAGCTGAATGAGGTATATGTATATATGTTATATGCAAAGAAGATAAAAGTATTCCGGTATAATAAGATACATTATCTAGGCATCTGAGTATTGAAGTATTTATGTATAATAGGATGTGCAGTGGTGGGTACAGAGGGATAAGCTGTTTAAATATCGAGGTATAGTAGGATGCAGTAAAAAAGAGGGGGATTCGTACATTTAAAAAATGGTAATCAAATAGATTATGTTCAGGTGTCTGTGTGCCTGTTTATTCACCCCACTTAGTAGCCATGGTCCAAACCTATTGTGTTAAACTGAATTGTTGTGCCACTATACCTGCAGTATTTTTCTCGTTATCTTTCGTGCTCTCTCTCTCTCTCTCTCTCTCTCTCTCTCTCTCTCTCTCTCTCTCTCTCTCCCTCTCTCTCTCTCTCTCTCTCTCTCTCTCCCCTCCCCTCTCTCTCCTCCTCTCTCCTCTCTCTCTCTCTCTCTCTCTCTCTCTCTCTCTCTCTCTCTCTCTCCCCTCCCTCTCCTCTCTCTCTCTCTCTCTCTCTCTCTCTCTCTCTCTCTCTCTCTCTCTCTCTCCCTCCTCTCTCTCCCTCTCTCTCTCTCTCTCTCTCCCTTCCTCTCTCTCTCTCCTCCCTCCCTCTCTCTCTCTCTCTCTCTCTCTCTCTCTCTCTCTCTCTCTCTCTCTCCCTCTCTCTCCTCTCTCCTCTCTCTGTCTCTCTCTCACTTGCTCTGGCTCCCACAAGCAGCTCATTCATGACGACCATGCAGCGTGTTCAGTTTATTTAGCATCCTGTGGAGCCAGAGATAGCAGAGCAGAGGAGAACGAAGGAAAAGATGGAAAGAGAAGGTGTGAATGAGAGCATAACGGAGGACAAGAAGGGGTAGACGTTCATCTTTATAAGGCCATAGCGGATTTCAGGTGGAATGACGGACAGCACTAATAGTGAGCAAGAGAGAGTGGAGATTGATGGGGAGAGATCTAGACGAAAGGAAAAGGGAGGGACGAAAGGTGCGGGCGTGTGTGCTTGTGTGTGTGTGTGTGCATCTGTCAAAGAGTGCCTTGGAGAAGTAGGTGAGAGACTGAGTGTGTCTGTGTGTGTGCGAGAGAGAGAGGGAGACGATGATTATGCTTTGACAAACACTCATCTTTTAAAGCTCATTTTTTACGCATGGCTTTTAGAGCTGTCTGTTAGTCTCACAGCTACCTGTCTGTCTGTCCTCTCTGATGATCCGTGCTCAAAACCCTCAATGATTTTCCAGGAAAACCTAAATTGAATTTTTCCAGCATGTATCAGCATCAGAGCCAACACTGACGATCACCATAGAGAGACGGAGGGAAAAGAGGGACGATAGAGGATGCTCTGTAGAACGAGAGATGAATAGAAAGTGAGAGATGGCGAGTGAAAGAGACAGCCACATATGAGGGAATTGTTTCTGAATGCTAGTATGACAGTACTTATTTGAGAACTCTTCTACATTTTGATTATAGTTTAGACAGCAGAGTTGCAGTTATGCTTTAAGTTTTGTGAACAGAATGTGAAAACGAAAGGATTTATACGCTTGCAGGAGTGAGCCATCACTCTGCACCCAGACAGGGTTTCATCGGCTGACTGCTTTTGGGAAGCAACTTAAAGAAATTGTTTGGAAGATGTTCAACTTTAAAGTTTCCTCACTTCAAATGTATTTGGTCAAGGCTCAAGTTTGCTTCTGTAGTTTTGCTCTGGGGCTACAAATGTAATGCAGGTAAAAAAAATTATGGACACTACATGGTGGCAAAAATATGATCTATATGATCTGTAGAAGGACCATTGAAGCTATACTTTGTTTATTTTTCAGATACAAATATACACAGTGTTAAAACCAAAGAATATCATAGAAAATATCCCTGCTATATCATAGATCATTGTTTTAAAAATGTTTCATGTCTTATTTAAATATTATTGTTCAAAAAATATCATGCAATTAGAAGTCCATAAATGGGAAAATTAGGAAGAAAGCAACCTATTTGAATTGTTTATTTGACGGCATGTAAATCTGCAGATTTGCACATTTCTGCCAATTTGGCCTACAGCGCTTGGAAACTGACTTTTTAATGATATAGAACATATAGTTACACACAACGCTAGTTATAGGAGTTATTCAGCCCACACTCATATGATACATAAATCTTAAACGTATAGTCTTAAAGCCATCCTCAGGGCCCCATCGTTGGTCCATATTTTGGATCTTCATGTGTCGAATTAGGATCAATAAATACATTTTAGGCAGTTTCCAAACATTTTCAATTACATTTAAAAATACACTTAAAAAACATTTTTTCTGTTTAGGGGATGTTTTTTTCCTGTCACCGTAAACCACACAGAAAGAAAGGCTGATATCAACAATTATTGAAAAAGTATTATGCGATTAAAATGTGATTTGTTTTTTTACATATGTGATTATTCAGTATATGCATACATAGAGTCACTGAAGAGTGTACAGAAATATACTTCACCAGAGACCATCTAAAACGGATAGAGACAGAGAGTGAAAGAACAGAGCATGTTTTCTGCTCATGAACGATTTTGCTACAGAGAAAAAAGACTGTGAGAAAGACAGCATGAATGTTTCAGAGAGAGCTGTAAGAAAGCAGAATGACATCGAGGGAGGATATTAAACTTTTATCTATTTTTGCTAGATTTTGGGATAGTTGGTGATGCTCTAAAAGGAGCAAAGCGCTGACAGTCAGCATTACTACTAGCAGCGCTTTGTTGTCCTATAACCACAAAATCTACTTTTACGATCTTTTCCATTGTCTTTCTGGGTCTTCCAGCCATCTTACTTCTGCCAAACAATAAGGGTTGATTGAATATTCATTTTCAAACAAAATAACAATGTATTCCTAGGTTTTAAGAGAACCTTTTCAGCTCGGTAACAGTGAACTAGTTAAATATGGCAGAGGACCCTCATCTTGATGGGTAGATGGAAATTAATAACATATATTCTATTTATAAGACATAAATGACATGTATCTGCACAGATTTGAACTATTAGCCTGCTATTGCTTAGTTAGCACTGGGCAATAGCAGCCAAATACACCCAAACTCAACTGAACTGCTAGATTTTTAATTTGTAATACCTTGGAATATATTAAATAAACAGTTTTTTGTCATTATAATGGCTTGAGATTGGTAAATATTGTTCAAAGTTCCCTGTCAGAAAGTCCATTTATAGAAACTAAGCTATAAATGGCCATTTTTAAAAAATGTTTCATATCCCAAATCCAACAGCAAATCTTCATTTGCATATCATAGCCTTCTCCAGTATTAAATGTGCAGAGGCTAACTCTGTGATAACAATTAAAAGACAATTTATTATGCAGCCCTAACCCACACACCACATGCTAGGCCTGATTTCCCCAAGTGAATACTTTACTGACAAACATTTAGTGAATTATTCTTTGTCAGAGCAATTTACTGGTATTCGAGTCGCTCCTGTTCTGGGAGGTGCCGTGAGTTTGAGAGGTATTAGCTCGCTTGCTGTGCAAGTTATCAGGCTGGAGCCTAATGGCCATAGACTAAAAATCTAGCAGTTGCTAAGAACTGGTTTTGTTGAACAAACTTGTAAATGTACTTCTTCAGTGGAGCACATCTGCTCCCTGGTTCATTGCCACTGAATTTGGATTTTGTTCCATAGCCTTTGGATGAGCCAGTGTCAATTCAGTCATTGTATGTGGATTAAATCTCACCAGGGCACAGTTCAGTTATCAGTCAAATTAAGTAAATGAAAGTGTGGTCATTTACAAATGTTTAGGGACCAGTAATTCTGTAACACCTAAAATGAAGAGGATTTTTTTGCCAGTTTTTCCTGTGCCTCTTTCAATGTTTACCAGGTTTATAATAATTTACTTAATAAATGTTTATAACTGATTTAATAGGTTTATAAATAAGGTGCCATTTGTAGTTTGATTTTCTTTAGGATCTTTCTCCAAATGTATGCCGAGATATGTCAGCTGAGATTTGTTTGTTTTTCAAAGTTTTTTGGGGTTTTTTTTTGCATTATCAGTGCACTGATGAAGGATTTGTAGGCCAATGCAGGAATCCCATATTGTAAATACCTGCCAATACTATACAAACATTTGATTTTAAGTTTTAAAAAGTGCAGATAGTAGGTCTATATTTATTTACAAAAAATACTTGACTTTGTCCACTTCTCAGTTTGAAATATTGGTTTTGTCTTAACGTGTCCCATGCAGATCTTTTTCAAGTTAATACCTGCTGATACCAATATGTCCTTGATAGCCTCCCTGTTTTGGACTGGAACGCACGTGTACATACCGTGTTCGGCTAATTGGTGTCATTGATTTAATTAAACTCATCAGAGCTTGCATCTCCGGTTGTTGAGTAATTTCAAATAGACTTGTGTCTGTTTTTAGTAGCAAAATCACTAACAAAATCTAGGCCTTTGGATAACTGTTACTACTGTATTTAGCTGAGCAATGTTTTTTTTTTCCAAGGTTAATACAGCATAATTTCATAGGCAAGGTAGAAGTCTATTTATGACAAGGGACAATTAACAGGCAGCCGTGGTGATGATTTAGACAAGCAGCTTTCTAATTGGGTACTGAGGAATTAGGGTCTAATATTTGAGTAGCTGCATGTTTTACAGCTTTGATGCTGAAAATAAAGCAAACTGGAAACATCCAACACGTCTTGGCTGATCGACAACAATTTTACAATTTGAGGTAAGGAAAAAAACTGTCTTTTTAACTTGCTGAACTATACACAACCCTGTTACCATGGAAATATGTGACGATGTTAAGATGGAAGTGTAACGTCTGTAATTTTTGCATTTGCATCACGAGCAGTTAAGATTGGAAGCTGAGGTGTCCTTAGCAACCGCTGAAAAGCTGGGTTACAGCATCTCAGCTATGGAGTTTTGTGTGTGTGTGTGCGCGCGTATGTGAATGTGCGTGTGTGTTGATAACTAGGCTAAACCTCTTCCTTGCCTAGAGCTCTGTGATTTATTTTTGCCACTGTCATCCCTACACCCGCCTGTCCTTATACGACCTCTGCACTCTCTCACACGGTAACACACAGAAGCACAGATGTTTTTTCCCCCGCAGACTACACAGGAAGTAATAATCAAACTATGAAGCATAGTCCTCCCTTGGGATCCATTTGAAAGGGTCTAGTATTTCACTGCCTGCCTTTGTGTTCCTGTGTGTGTGTTTGTGTGTGTGTGTCTGTGTGTGTGTGTGTGTGTTTCTCATTCTCACATACCAGCGCTTCATTAAACATGATGGGCATCCTCTCAATGGAGTAAAATTGCTGCGTGGTTATTTTGGTGTCATTCCACAATCTGATATACAGTCATGAAAATTAGACTCTATTAAATATTCCGTCTTTATTACGAATGTTCCTATATCGGCCGTCCAATCTGTTTTTATTTATTTATGGAAAAGAAAGCATTTAATTATAAACAACAAAGATTAACATTGATTTATTCATTAAACAAAAGATATCAACAAAAATGTGTATTTTAACTGACGAAAAATTTGGACACCCTACAGCCTAATAGCTAGTGTTTCTTTGGCTGAAATAACAGCAGTGAGACGCTTTAGTAGTATCTACCAGTCTCTGATATCGGTGTCAGAAGTTTGCCCCACTCTTGCATGTACAGCCCTTTACAAGTCATCCCACAGCATCTCAATGGGATTAAGATCTGGGCTTTGAAACGGACTCTCCAGGACTCTCCATTTCTTAGTTTACAGCCAGTCCTTGGTGGATTTACTGGTATGTTTTGGGTCATTGTCAGTGTTGCAAGGTCCAGTTCTGCTTCAGCTTTAATGCTCTTACAGATGGTCTCACATGTTCCTCAAGCACCCTCTGATACGCGGTAGAATTCATGGTGGATTCTATCATGGTGAGCTGGCCAGGTCCTCCCACTTTTACATCAACAGTAGCAAGAGCCTGCTGTAGGTCCCATGATGACATTTTAGGGTTTTATGACTTCTTTTAGCATCTTGCCGTGCAGTCTTCAGGGTGAACCTGCTTGGACGGCCAGACCTGGGCATGGGCAGTTGTTTTGGAAGTCCTCCACTTTTTTATAATTTTATTTTCCGGACAGTAGAATGGCTGATTGCAAATTCTTTTGAGATCTTTTTAAATCCCTTACCAGACTTATAAGCTGCTACAAACTTGTTTCTAAAAGAGCAAACGTCCTTCAGAATACTGAGTAACGATGTTCTAATCATGTGCTGATGTGCTACAATCGTGTGATTTGAGCTGTTTTAATTGGGAACAAAGGTGGGGTTGTACTAATTTATTCCTCACCAGAAATGGCATTTTTGTAGAATTACATTTTACAGAAGATTTTGAAAATACTTTTCTTCAGTTTTAATTGTTTAGTTATTACTTGAATCTCCCAGTATGGTTAAAATTGAGATAAAATATCCATATGTCCATATGTTACAAAAACACAGGTTTTCATAGGGTGTCCTAATTTTTTCACATGACTGTACACTTAAATAACATTAAACGTTAGTTCTAGATATGAACTCGGCAAGACCTGTAAAGGCCTGTAAAGTCTTGTAAAGCTCTGTGCAGTGGGGCCACCAGCACATCCCACAGTTGGTAGAATGAATTGAGCACTGGGAAATTTGGAAGCCAGGTCTACATTTTGAGCTCTTTATAAATAGAATAGTCCATTAAATTTACTGCACAAACCTCAAAAATGGAAATAATGCACTTTCTGTGAGAAAAGGGCCTTGGTAGAAAAAAATATTAATTTTAGGAATACTGTCAGATTTACTTATATTTTCCCAAATCGTTCCCCAAATCATTCAGCCCTTTTCATTTAATTCTCAACAGGTCTTGATTATTAGTGTATTAATAGAGAACTCCTTTTAGGTCCTTGCTCAGATTCTTATACATTATTCGTGCTTAGAACACATCAGCTTTAAGAAGTGATGGTTAACTTGCTGCTTAATATAATCTCATTCAAGTGATGAGCCTCCTGTAAAGAGATAATCAATGTTATTCACGCTACGGTCAGTGGTTTTAATGTTGTACACCGGTGAATGATCTAAGGCATATTCCAGTTATACACAAAAAACAAACCAATCATTTAGAAGGGAGGAGGTCACTTATACCCCTGTCATGATCAGAGTCATGTCTGCTGATGGTGCATGTGTATGTCCTTTCATGTGTGTATTCCATCATGTGTGTGTTGCAGTGAGTCACCTTGCTTACTGCTGATTCTAGTGAATAATGGTGAAGCCAAGGACGGACTGGGGAATGAGAGAGAGAACAAGGGAGGGAGAGAAAAGGAGTGGAAGGATTAGAAGGAGAGGAGAGATAGAGAGAGGAGGGGGTCAGTGAGTGCTTCTGTGCATCTGTGCACGCCAAGACAGAGACAGAGAGCAGGAGAGAATGAAAAGAGGAGAGAAGGACCAAGAGAGGAGAAGGAGGAGGGGGGTGTTTTTTCTGTCAGCTTGCAGAATCAGGCAAACTGTGGATAATCCATGGTGAGGTTACAGCTATTGTTATTCGCACTGTTATAATACACACACAAACACACTTTCTCTTTCTTTCTATCTCTCTCTCTCTCTCTCTCTCTCTCTCTTTTTCTTCATCTCTGTGGTGATACCTGTGAGGAGTGGGTTTGAGGGCAACTCTCTAATTGGCAGTCTGCCGTAGTACCCCATGTGTGAATGCGGTGTAGGCGCACGTGCGTGTGTGTATGTGTGTGTGTGTGTGTGTGATTTATGCAGTATACCTACTCCCAACAACACGTTTACCCACATACACCAAAAAAACCCCACACTGCCACCAGTTATGGAGCGTGAGGGCGAGCATAGCCCACAAGTGAGAGCTGTGTGTAGGAGTATATGGGTATTTTGGGACCGGATTGATCAATGTGGGTGGGTTAGTGGTAGTAGTGGGATGATAATAGAGTGGTAGAAACACAGCAGTTAAAAATAAAAATCACAACTGCATTTGTGGAGTATAGGAAAAAAGAAAGCATAAGAGGATTCTTAATTTTATCATTTATGTTTAATATATTTATATTGAAAATGATGGATGCTCAGTGGCAAATTTAAAATTAAATGGAATAAAAACCCTGAAAAACAGTATCATTTCACAATTGCGCTGAGAATTGTATTTAGAAAGTGATGTAGATATTAAATAGTGAAATAAATCAATTTATAATATTTTAATTAATATAATCTTCTCCAGGTAAATACTATTTTAAAAATAATAGTAATAATAATAATTATTATTAATGTAATATATATATATATATATATATATATATATTATATAATGTTTCTTCATGTTTACTGTTTGTTAAAATGAGAGTCGTGCTTCAGTGATCAAACGTCAACCCTTACTAGCTAATATAGTGCAAATAAAATGTGTGTGTGTGTGTGTGTGTTAGAGTGAGAGAACAGTTTATTTTTAGCTCAGACTATGAAAGATTCATTAGTGATAGAGGTTCTTATATGTGGCGGCAGAAAAGAAGACAGGGAAGACTGGGAGAATCAGAAAATAAAGCAGGAAGAGTGAGGATAGGGGATGAGTGTGCTATGTTTGATGTTTTTGCTAGGGCTACTGGGTAAGCTGAGGTCAGGACAGGTGAGTTCCTGTTGAAGGGTTTTTACACACTCAGCCAGTGCATTTAGTGAATGAAATGCTGTGATTGCCATCCTTAATCCGCTCACATTGATATTCTAATGGGACTTTCTCATTACTCCCAGTTCATCCAGCTGAGCTGGGAATGTCACGAGCTCATTTTACTGCTAATTTCTGTAGTTGCGTCCATATCAGATTCAAGTGGTTTATTTTGTCATCTCAGTAATGGACGATCAACATGCAGTTAAACTTATCTCTAAATCTCTATTAAGAAAAGAAATGTAATTAGCACTGGAAATAAATAGAGAAATTGATGAAATAAAAAATTTTTATTGTGTTATAAAACAGAAAATTAAAAAAAAGGCCCTTTACATTTTTTTTTTCCAACCAGGCTCCTTGTATCTTCAGGCCTTTGCAGTTTGTTGCAGTATGGCCTTTTTCCCCTTTTCTTCAATAAATCTAATCAATACGCCAAAGACTGACAAGACAGTCAAAAAAGCACAAAACAATATTCTTGCTCCAACAAGGTGATTCCCTTGTTATTTGCTCCCTCTCTCTCTCCCTCTCTTTCTCTCTCTCTCGCTTCCTCGGCTCTCGGCTCTCCGGCCTCTCTCTATCCTCTCGCTTCCCTGTCTCCCAAACACCTAGGGCTATCTTTTACTAAGGAAGGCCTCCCCGTTCCAGGCCTTCACAGGTCTAGGCACAACAGGATAGACAGCAGTAATTCCCTGAATCCTTCGCCCCATTGCCTGCACACATCTCCATACATCACACAAGCACACATTTTCCCCCAACATTCACCCAACGCTACAGACATCTGTACCTCAGGGAAGTGATGAGATGGTAGTGTTGCCTCAGGACTGTTGTTATGAGGCCACTGAGGAAAAGGAAAGACTAGGTGTGTGTGTGTGTGCAGGGTTTTATACTTGTGGTGCATGCCGTGGAGCAGAGCTGGGTTTGTTGGTAAATGATTACTTTTACTTCTGTGTTAAAATTATTGCAGATATTACAATCATTAAAAAAGCATGCACGTATCCATGCAATTTTCAAGCTACACCAGGTGCAGTAGGTGCCAAGATACGCCGTGAACGTATTGCTTCTTTAGTTTTGCTCTGGGTCTACTGGGCTTAAATACGCAGTGATTTAAAGCTTTTGTCGTTTTATTAACTAACAGCTTGCCAAAATCATCACACACTTGACTCAGATTCTGACCGATTGCAGCTCAGTGGAATCTTGATGGAAGTTTCAGGGCTTGAATGGTATTTCATTTTAAATGTACTTTTAAGGGGGTTAATGTATTCGCTGAATTCAGAATTTAGCCTAATATCACACAATTGTGTCTTAATTCCATACTTTTTGAACACAAAATCACAGACTTGAAATTTGCTTTACATTTATATGTAATGCATGTATATGTCATGCATTTTCTTTCATTTTACGAAGGTTTTCAGTATTACAAAATTTGAAACATTTTGCTTGTCATCTCCTTGTGCCCAACCAATAGCCACTTATTAAAACCTCAAGATAACACACCATCTGTCAATTAATTACCGGGCAGATATTTACCAAAATATTGGATTTTGTATCAGCTCATTACCTTACATTTGATACTGAGTACACTGAATACTGTTAACATTTAAAAATGGCATAATTATGGTCTTATTACAGCAGTATTTTACCAAAGTACTTTTTTAATACTTAAGTTCAGAAGTAATGTACTGCTAGCCATGATGCTACAATACTAAACTTCACAATACGATGCAATGGTTTGGGATGTGTTGTTACTACCCTAGTGTTTTTAAACTTATTTTTAAACTGCTGGTTTTTCTTCATTCACGGTAAGGGGGATGTAAAACAGTGTGAAAATGTGTCACAGTAAAAAAATTTTCCCTTTTCCTGCTCCTATGTGTATGTATTGAGTTGTGAACTGGTGTAAATGGATGACTTCTAATGGCTCTGCCCTCAATTGTATGTTTGTTGAGTATAAGCTGTCTGCACCGAGTGTTCTCTGACAGATTGTTGCACACTGTGACACATCACAGGCGTCTCCATGGTGATGAGACACAACTGCATGCAAATATGCTAATCATCACAATTAGCCAATTAAACTATCACATTGAATAATCAAAGGTATGGTATTTATGATCAAGAGTCTTGTGTATTTTCCACACACACAAACAGATGCTAAATAGTTTGCTGATTTCACTGCCAGCCGGCTGGTATTAGGTTCATGTGTGTATGTGTGTGTGTGCGTGTGATTATGTTCTGTGTGTGTCAAAAGCTATGTACGTTGGATTATGCTGGTGAAACTGCATCAGTAATGACGTATGTTGAGTGTCAGCAAGGGCTAAAGCATAAAGGAAAGTGTTTACACACACACACACTCACACACACACACGCTAAAAAATCTTCAGTCAGAACGTCGAGCTTTGGCGGGTGAAAGCGAGAGAGGCAGCAAGTGTTGCTAGGAGACCACACACAGTCACCGGGGTGAGAGACGTGGCTTCACATCCCCTCTTAGCAGCACACTTCTCCCTCTGTTTCTCTGACTCTCAGCCTTTCTACCTTTTCTGCTTTTATTTCTCTCTTTCTCTCTCTGTCTCTCACACTATCTATCCGTTTCTTCGACTCCCACTCCTGCTCTTTATTTTCCATGTGTTTGTGTCTTGATATTCTCTCTCTCTCTCTCTCTCTCTCTCTCTCTCTCTCTCTCTCTCTCTCTCTTCTCTTCTCTCTCTCTCTCTCTCTCTCTCTCTCTCTCTCTCTCTCTTTCTCTCTCTCTCTCTCCCTCTCCTCTCATTCTGTCTGTTTTTCTCTCCTCGTTATCTTCTCCCTCAGTCCCTTCTGTGTATCTCTCAGCATGCATTTCTCCCTACACCCATCACACTGGCGTATTCCCTTCATATTATCCTCCTCCTCCTCCTCCTCCTCCACCTCCTGTTCTTTCTTTTCCATTCTGCTCCCTTGCTTTTTCTGTGTCCTCAAATAATCTGTTTTTAGCATCTATAGCTGGCCTCTCTCTCTCTCTCTCTCTCTCTCTCTCTCTCTCTCTCTCTCTTTACGCTGTGCCATTTAGCTCTTAGACTGATAGACTGGCTACGACGATGTTAGGTGCTGATGGGAAAAGGGAATCTCTGTCGTTCTTAAACACACACACACACACACACACACACTCACAGCTGGCAGCTTTTAGACAGAGTCAGAAATCCCTGATCCAAATCCACAAAATCTCCAAATGAACACATCAGCATTATTAAAGGGACGTCATCAGAAAATAATCAGGAAATAATGGCGTCCATCGTGTGTGTGCCGTGTGAATATTGAGCTGTTCATCTGTGCTGCACTGGCACATGTGTAAATGTTAAGCCTACATTTATTTGTATGTTTGGTTTCTGTGTGTGTGTGTGTGTGTGTGTGTGTGTGTGTGTGGCTCCATCTGCTACTGAACTGTAATGAGCTGCATCTAACTGACCTCTCACCCCTCACTTCCTCTTTAAACAAGCACTTGTCTGTGTGTGTGTGTGTGTGTGTGTATTTGTGTCTAAGATGGATATCCTTGCAGTGTAAAAGGCCTGAGGATGTATTTTGATTAAATTTGTGGGTGTATAAAGAATACATCTGCATAAATAAGAATGTGTGTGTGTTTCTGAGTGTATGTGTAAGAGAAAGCAAGAGTACCCTCACCTTTCACTGTCCTAGACATACAATGGGTAGTATGTGTGTGTGTGTGTGTGTGTGTGTGTGTGTATGTGTGTGTGTGTGTGTGTGTGTCTTGTCTTGTCTTGTCTGTATAATTGCATATCTCGTAAGTGTAATTGCTGAGCAGTCTGCTGTATGGAACAAGAGTAGACAAATACAGCAAGGCTGAATGTGGCCTGGACGTACTAAGAACAGAGAAAAAAACTGAATGGACACATTAACAAATGCTGCCTACCATCTGCAAACTACTACTATTGATCTACACTACCATTCAGTAGTCGGGAATAACCTGCCCTATTCAGATATCTTGTAATTGTATATATTATATCTTGCATAGCATTACATTAAATTTAAATTCAAAATAGAAAACAAAATATTTTGTCTTTTGGGACCAAAGTGACATTTTATAATTATTGAAAGCATAGAATTTGATCATTTGAATGTTGTATATCTAGCAAAACTGCTAACTGCTGTTTGGATATTTAAAATGTTTATCTTGATTAGTGTTCCGCCAAATGAAGTTTTAGGTATTCATTTGTCTTACAGTAGCAGATATTTGTGATAAAATCAGTGACTGTAACGGTTCGGTGGGTTTGACCGGACATAAATGCAGAGCCGGGAGTTTGCAACTGAACTTTATTAAACGTGATTAACGTTATTAATACATAAGCATGTATTCACACTTACACTGTCACCAAATTGAATCCAAAATGATCAACGCCTGCTCTGACTCTCTGGGGATCTTTATACTATCACAAACAAATGAGGCACGCCTGAAATCCTAACGAGGCACCACTTGTGCCCAGTCAGGGCAGAACGCCGCAAACTGTGAGTGTGACCTTCATGCATTACTGTGTTTGGTACAGCATAGTAACAGATGATTTATTGATTTACTCAGAAGTAGCACTGTCAAAATAACTTTTGATATGGTAATAATAATAACAATAATAATAATATGTTTTATTTTTGTAGCAACTTTCTCAAACCCAAGGAGATTTGCATAGAGATAGAGGATGGGTCAATGTAGAACAGTAACAGTCTCGCTGCATTTGATACGCTGTCATTGAGACTTTTTGAGTCAGCTTCCCAGACACATTTTGCGCTTTCTCAGCCTGGGATTAAAGGGGAATTCTGAACGGAGAATCTCTATTGACAGAAAAATGTAGCCCAGGACTAGAATTAATGCCTGTCCAAACAACCAACCGTTTAAACATGTTTTTAAATGGCTTTGGATGCCAAAAGAGACTTAGAGCTAAGCCGTAAACATCAGATGACTTTTGCAAGTTATGAAAAGAACTTATTATCCACAGTGAAGTATGGTGGTGGACATGCAGAGTGAACAGTAATAGGATGAATGTCGTCATGGAACTAAGCATTTTAGCAACATCTGCCTGCTTCACATAGACAAACTCAAGGTTTTAGATACCAGGAGATACTGAAAATAAAAAATAGAAATAAAAATGGCATACTAACCACCAAAAATGGCATACTGTCATGTCTTTTTTTTTTCTTTTTTTTTTTATAAAATGACTTTGAATATACACCTATTTGCTATAGACTTGCTTTAAGGGTACACCAAATATGTTTGTGTTTGGAACAGTTCCAAGTTTGTGCATTTGATATACCAGGTGTGTTCAGACAGTAGCAGGTGTGTGTGTGTGTGTATGTGTGGGTGTGTGTGTGCATGTGTGTGTGGGTGTGTGTGTAGTACTGTAGCAGCACTTTGCATTTGGTACACCAGGTGTGAGAGCGGGGCAGTAGCAGGTGTGTGTGTTTGGTACAGTAGCACATGACACTTTTTCTAATGCCAGGGATGGACAGAATGTGATGCTGCAGTTATGTTGCTACAAATTGTGATTGTGATGAGAAGTTCAATCTGAAAACACTTTGATGAACCCTTGGTTTTGTTAAAGTGATTACTTGTGATTGGTCTGAAAGCTGCAGACTGTTTTATCATTTAAGGCTGCAACGAATGGTGTCTTTTCTATCAATTAATCTTTCAGCTATTTTACTGATTAGTTGGTTAGTCTATATGTTGAATTTTCCAACAAAACATTTAATTCACCATTTCGGTTTGATAACAAATATGTGACTTTGTAGCGTGGCCCCAAACTTAAAACCAACATTTACATATTAAAGTGCAACTGCAATCTCAAAATGAATTTAAAAGGAGGGATAGATGAATAGATGAATTTCCCTTTCTAGCGGTTCCTGATCCAAAATAGCGCCCTGTGTGTTTTCTCTTCATGTACTCAGTGTTAGAGCTGCTGCTGTCTGCCTTTGGAACTTTGTAACCTTTTTGTTTTCTGATAGTCAGAAAGACTGCCATACTTTCAACGCTTCGGGTCTTTGGAAATTATTAGACTGAACCTATTTCACAACCAACTTTGGGCTTTACTGCAGCCTTCATTATATTTTGCCTGTTGGGAGAGGTGACTAAAGCAAAGAAAACCTGACATCAGGCATGCAGTGATTATACAGGTGTCTGGACAAAAAACATTTTTCTAATTTATTGAAGCATTTTAGAAAGGTAAATTCATAAAAAAGGCAAAAAATGATGCATCAGTTTAAAATATATCAGCTCCTATTCAGCATCGGCGTCTTCAGTCATGTCCTAATCTTGGCAGCCCTAATATCAGTACTAAAAAAGCTGGCATCACAATTAAATGGAAGAAATTATATACTGTGCTGCCCCATTTGATACATTAACAAATCAGCCTCAATCGGTACAGTAGCAACGCTGCAGCACTTCTTCCTGCTTGGCTCTCAGCTTTCTGATCTGACCCAGTTTTTCATATTTTGACTCACAGGAACTACTTTAATGAGTCATTATGTAAATTCATTTATATTTAATTCAGTTCTCATCTCCAACTTAAACGGAAGGGATAAAAACAGAGAAAGCTACACATCTGTGCCTCAGTGAGTGTATGCACATGTGTGTTCTGTTTGTGCATCATAGTCCATGTGGTGAATCAGCATATTGCATCTTTCTAATGCACATCGCGATGTAGTTTGCAGTGCCATTGTATTTATACAGTATGAAGAGAAACAGGACGACCTCTCTGCATCAGCACCACTGCTGATCTGGACCAGCAGCTGGAGAATGTTCATATACAATACAAACATTCATGCTTCTCTCTCTCTCTCTCTCTCTCTCTCTCTCTCTCTCGCCTCTCTCTCTCTCTATATATATATATATATATATATATATATATATATATATATATATATATATACACACACACAATATTATCAGACAATCAGCAACTCTGGGCAACACAACCCGCCTTCCCTACTGGAAAAGCACAGCAGCTGACAGAAGTGTCTTTCTCAGCCAATCAGAGCACTCTCTCGCACTAGTTACTGCTCGAACTCTGAGTGCTCTGTAGAATATCTGCCTCACAACAAGCCTCTCTCTCTCTCTCTCTCTCTCTCTCTCTTGCTCCTCTGATTCTTGCCCCCTCTCTATCCCTCTCTTCTCTCTCTCTTTCTCTCTCCCCCGCTGTGTGGGCTGAGCAGAAAGCCTGTGCGTGCTCTAAGTGACAAGCCGCATTAGAAGCTACAGATTCAGACAGGCACAGCGAGGGCAGCCCGGAGGCCTACAGCCAACCCTGCTTCCTCTCATGCTTACTCACATATCCCCCTAAAAAAAGAGGCAAACAGAGCAAAGGAGAGGTAGCAAGTGAATGAGTGAGAGAGGCTAGATGGTAAACATGAGCGCTTCTCTCTGCTGGATGAAGATGGAGAGCACGTATGAGCTTAAGTGATGATAAATACAGAGCAGGGGTGATAGATGCAGAGCAGTGATGATGGAGATACAGAACAGCAAAAAAGGAGATGTATACAATGGCAACAAATGCGGTCTAGCCTATGCTAATGATGAGGATGAGACGCAGCAGATTCAACTGTGAAGTTTAACATAACTGATCTACGAGAATTTAAGAAAAAATGCAAACTTGCCTTTTTGTTCAACTGTAAAAAAAAGTTTATTTGTCACTGTTCACTCCTCCCATCCCTCACATAGCCTCTTCAACTTCCTGCCATCTGGTAGAAGATATGGAAGCTTCGGCGCTTGCTTCACCAGACTGAGTAAAAGGTTCATCTGTCAGGATGCTGAACTCTATCCTCTCTACCACCAATAAGTCTGGATTGCAATTTACTGATCCCGTCTTTACATGTCCAGTCAGCTTGTTCTCCTTGATCTCCTTTTTCCTCTCCAGCTTTTGGCTGCTCCTGCTTAGGGGTCGTCGTGGCAGATCATCCATTTCCTTTCTTAAGGTCCTCTGCATCTTCCTCATTCACACAGACCCCCTGCATGTCCTCTCTCACCATTTCCATAAACCTCCTCTTTGGTCTTCCTCTTTCCCGCTTGCCATGCAAATCCATCTTCAACATCCTACTACCAAAATAATCTTCGTCTTTCCTCCGGACATGTCCAAACCAGTGCAACCTTGTTTCTCCAACTTTGTCTCCAAAACATAAAAGCTGAGCTGTCCCTCTAATATACTAATTTCTAATCTCGTCCATCCTCACTACTCCCAACTCAAATTTTCTGTCAACATTCAAAGTTCCTACACTTCCACTCTCCTACCTTTTCTTTCTCTCCTCTTGCCTCCGACATGCCTTCCTTCTCCTTCTCCTTCTTTGGCCAACAGTAGCCCAATTTCCATCCGCACCCTGCTGGTGGTCATTGTTATCCCAGGCCTCAACCGATCCAGTTTGGAAATCTGTTATGTTGTCCGCATATTGATTTGGCAGAAGTTTTACACCGGATACCCTTCCTGATATACCCTTCCTCATGTATCTGGGCTTGGGACCGGCACGAAGAAATACACTTGTGCATCACTAATGGTTGCGTTTACATGGGTTTATGTCCAGTCAGTACCAGCTCTAAAACTGAATAAATTTTTGGTACTGAAATGCTGAGTGACCTACACTTTATTCCATTATATAATGCCGCTGCTTACTTATCCTGTGCTTCTGACATTTAGCTAGAAATTTCTTGCTCTTAAAATGTACCTACATTCATCACTTTATTTATTAATCATTTATTTAGCTGTATATTGTCCCCCATACTCCATATTTAATGTATGTATGTTTTCCTTTTTTAGTATTTAAAGTAATTCTATCTTAGTAAAAATGTAAGACATATAAAAAAAAGTGGTAGGAAGTAATTCATTTATACACTTTTGACTTAAAGTAAAACTCCAGTGGTACCCATGGAAAATGTGAGAATTTTCATATAGAAAATGGTGCATGTGTAGGAATGTAGGTCACAGTATTGCAGTATTGCTAATTCAACTCATGTTTAATTAGAATTCATTTACCATTGGTAAACAGCACAAGTCCAGGCAACAAGGAGTTCTTGCTTTCCCCAAAACAGCAAGTGATGTCTAGAGCTGTTTCTTTAATTAGATGGACATTTCTCTGTTGGACCACAGTAGCTGTCTGTTTGTGCTCCTTAAGTAGTCTTGTTTATGTCATAAGCATATATTTTTTTCTGAACGCTGCTTAAATACATGCATAGCTGTCAGAATCAGTCTGGATCTCGAGGATGTGAGTAATTTGGCCTACATTGGTGTTGCTCTTTTTTTTAAATTCCTCATGCTGTTGAAGAAGTTGTTGAAGTAGCATCAAAGTTACAGCCCAGTACCAGTGCGGAATGAGCTCAGCGTAGGTGCCTAAAGCTGTTTGGCTTGCGCGTGGGTGAATCAGGCACCATTGTTCAGCACCTTCTGTAGAGCTTAGGTGACTCACACTTTGGGGTTTATTCCAGACGCAACATATCTGGAGATTCTGACTCCTATACCTGGGATTTTAGGTCAGACTATTATGATTTGCACTGTAAGGGAAGCATGTATATGTGAATGATTTTCTTCTGGCAGCGCTGAAAGTGAACTGCTGCCTCTTTTGGTCAAATTATGACTAAGGTTCCTGTGGTTATTGTAAAGCATTAATCATCATTTTATCATGGTGAAAACAAGAGAGTTTTCCTCACCAAAGTGTAGTTGATATAAATTATATATATATATATATATATATATATATATATATATATATATAGAGTATATATATATATATATATATATATATATATATATATATATATATATATATAGAGAGAGAGATATATATAGAGAGAGAGAGAGAGAGAGAGAGAGAGAGAGAGAGAGAGAGAGAGAGAGTATATGGCCATAGGCCATATATATTTATATATTTTTTTCCCTCCTCATCTTTTTTTGACTGCTTTTCAGTAGTTTTGCATTTGACTAGGGTCAGTGACAGTATTGGTAGCATGAGGCGATACGTGGACCCTACAGGGGTTGCACAGGCAGTCCAACTCCACCAGGATGGCACATCAATACGTGCCATTGACAGAAGGTTTGCTGTGTCTCCCAGCACAGTCTAAAGAGCATGGAGGAGATTCCAGGAGACAGGCAGTTACTCTAGGTGAGCTGGACAGGGCCGTCAGAGGTCCTTAGCGGGACGCACAGACCTATACAGGATAAACGATGGCACCCTGACTGCCATTAGGTATCGGGATGAAATCCTTAGACCCATTGTTAGACCCTTAGCTGGTGCAGTAGGTTCTGGGTTCCTCCTGGTGCGTGATAATGCCCATCCTCATGTGGCAAGAGTATGCAGGCAGTTCCTGGAAGATGAAGGAATTGATTCCATTGATTGGCCTCCACACTCACCTGACCTAAATCCAATAGAACATCTCTGGGACACCATGTTTAGGTCCATCCAACGCTTCCAGGTTGCTCCTCAGGCTGTCCAGAAGCTTTGATGCCCTGTTCGGGATCTGGGAGGAGATACCCCAGCACACCATCCATCATCTCATAAGGAGCCCCGACGTTGTCAGGCATGCATACAAGCACGTGGTGGCCAAACGAACTACTGAGTACCATCTAGAGTTGCTGCAATGGCATTTCAACTAATTGGACTAGCCTGCCGCATCAGCCCTCTGTAGCTTGATAGTTTTCATTTTCATCAAATGATGTGGCATCCTTTTGTTCCTAACACATTACCCATCCCATATCAGTATGGATAGCCAGCATGATTTTTTTCTCCAGTTGAGACCTGATGTGTTTTCAAAGTGTTCCTTTCATTTTTTTGAGCAGTATATAAACAACACCCTATTTTTAACATCCTATACAACATTCTATTGGTATTAACCAGTTCTATGCTGCAGGATATTTAGCACTGTGAGAGGGCTGGCTACTAAATTTTGTTTTTATTCAGAAGTAGCCTCTTATATAATAATAATAGAGAGCAGTGACAGCCAGGAATAACTGTTGCTCTGTGCATGCTCAAACTTGACTCTGCTTTCTTCCACTAAAGCCTGGTCCACAGATTTATTTATGGCTCCAAAAGCAATCTCTGTATCCATTTCACTGCCTAAAGTTCTTATTACCTAAACATAACCTAAAAGCTGTTTTCACTCTTTTCTATTCTTTCCTATCCATCCATATGCGTTTCTGTCCAGACCTCACATTTTCTTTACTGTTTTTTCATTCATTGTCTGCTCAGAAATGTTCAGCTCTGGAAGTGAGCTCCTTCTTCTTTTGGTTAAATCTTTTGGTTATGGTTTGATCCACTTTCAAAATGGAAAAAAAGCAGTTGTTTCAGCTCTAAAACTGTCTTTAGACCAGCTTTGTCTTCTGATTCTCAGTTCAGTTGTTTTCAGGAGTTATATACTTTTTCAGCCAAGTATTATGATTTTTTGGACATTCTATATTATGCCCTTTAAAAAACATTTTCATGTTTTATTTTAAAAGTGCATTTAAAATTATTCTGTATGTAGTGATTCAGCTTTTCAGCTTTTCACTTTTAACAAATGCCTAGCTTAGATAGACTAGGTCAGGTCATACTGGTCACATATTGCAATCTGTGCATTATATAGGACTGTTGTTGTTGTTTGGTTTTGTAGGAGAACAAGATTGGATCATTTTCTCTTGGCTGTTTTAAGAGTTTTAACCTTTTGGGTTTAAACATTTCATAGCAAAAATAACAAGCAATACTACAAGCTCAAAAATAATAAATAATAAATAAAAATGACTGTCTGCAGTTCTTTTTAATGTCACTGAAATCTTAAGAGGGCTCCTCTATGAGAAAAGTGAAAACTGTACTTGCTAAATTCAGCCTGCATAGACAGCTTTGCTAGATGCCTTTGTCCATTTTAATTAAAAAAATGTCTTATCTTACCTTAACAATATTATCAGTAATAATCACTGAAGAACTCAACACATTGTTAGACAAGATGAGATGATATGATTAGGATTATTTACACACTTAATATCCTGTTTATCTCACCTGTACAGGTAACTGAGGCAGGGCCAAGCGGTGGGAAAACCTCCTCCCCACTGCCTCTCATCGGTCTTCTATACCATGAGCTCTGGCTCCGCCCAGGATGTGGCGGTGGAACATTTCCTGCGTGACATAGAGAGGCGGGGCCAGCGGCTGCACTGCGCTGTGATTGGCTGCGAGGAGGAGCCTCTCCGTGGCGACATGAATCTGCTGTACCGCAAAAGTCGACTTGATTGGAGACATCGAGATCAGGAGAGCAAGAAAAGGTGAGAGAGAGGAAAGGAAATTGAAAGATAAAGAATGAGTAAAGTAAGGAAAAGGCAAAAAAATGAGACTTTAGCCTGTAAAGAAAGAGGGAGCGAGAGAACATGACTGAGGTTCAGTTTAGGTTCAGTGTTGAATTTGTGAGCCAAAAAATAAGGAATTAGGTCTTTCATATTTCATGCAAAGCCTCCAAAGCATATACTCCTTCCACTCAGGAAAGAGGGAGAGGAAACGAGAAGGAAGAAGGAGTGGGAGTATGGCCTATATTCCAGGGACAATCTGGCCTTCTGGTGTCCCTGTAGATCACAAGCACACATGCACATACACACACTCACACACAGGCAGTAAAACAAATGCTTGCTTTCACGCACGCACACAGTATCTTATGCACACATTTGCCCAACGCACAAACCAAGACGTACAGACTGTAGAGGCACGATATCCTTTGCTGGGTCTTTCTGGCAGAGGCTGAGTATCAGTCGAGGTCACTACCTGAAAAGGGGAATTTTCAAAATTTCTGCAAATTCAATCAGTGAGACAAAACCCTGTACATATAGACATACTGAGCAAGAGAGTTATAGAGATAGTCATACAGAGTGAGAAATGGATATACAGAGCGAGAGACAGACTTACAGAGCAAAAGTGAGATGGGAGACATGCAGAGTAAGAGAAAGACAGTGAGTCATACAGATGGGAAAAGTAATTAAGAGAGAGACGTGCAGCTTGAGATTGACAGAGCAGCAAGACATAGATTGGGAGAGATACGAGCAGAGACATACAGAGAGTGAGCAAGAAAGACATACAGAGTGAGAAAGAGAGAGAAGAGAGAGACAGAGAAATAGAGACAGATTTACAGAGCAAGGTAGACAGAGCCATATAGAGAAAGAGGCAAGAAGACATACAAAGCAAGAGAAAAAGACAGAGAGATATACAGATAGAGAGAACAAGAGAGACACAATAAAGAAATACAGATAAAGACCTACAGAGTGAGAAAGAGAAAGCAGAAAGACATACAGAAAAGAAAGACGGTGAGAGGGAGAGATATGGAGAGAGAGCGAGCAATGGAGATACAGAGTGAGACATGCAGACAGAGAGAGCATACGTCTTGAGCATGAATGGTATTAAAACAACACATTTTAGGCCAAAACCTTCTCGTAAAACAATGTGTCAGACATTAAGCAGTGTATTCACGATCATTTTGTGCGGTACATTTTTGTTCGGTGGCTCTTTGGACGCCATTCTCATCACTGCGAGCACTTCAGACTCCAGCTTGTCACTCCCACACTCAGTTTGTTTCTCCAGAATGAAACATTTAAACCACAGACTTTGTTTTTATCCTAACCGTGTAAAATGTTCATGTAAATCATGTAAAATGTTTTGTGCGCGGAAATTTTGAGCCTGACAGGGTTAAGGTTAAGATTAAAAAGCAAAAAATGCATTTTTTTTTTTCAGTTAAAGGTGCAAGCATACTTTAAGCTTTGGGTAGTTTTGAAGTTTATTCATCATTTACATTCATGAGATAACTTATCAGCCATTATATAGACTTTTATTCATCGTTGTGTTGGCAGTGTTAGGGTTCAGGCCAGATTCAGGCAGAATTTCTCAGGATGTGTTTAACTTCTGAATTTCTAGGCCTCATGAAAGCTGTTGTCCTGATTTACTTTTTTGACTCATTTGTGTGTTTGTAGTCTCTGTAGATTCATGGAGTACAGGTTAGATCCTGTTTTCCAGGCTATATGTGTACATAAGCACAAGAGAAAGAGTGTTCTGTGTGTGTGTGTGTGTGTGTGTGTGTGTGTGTGTGTGTGTGTGTGTGTGTGTGTGTGTGTGTGTGTGCAGTGGGAGATGTTCTGGATTCATGACACATAGAGAGCTCGCATCACATCCTGGCCTCAAAAAAAACAGTCCTGTTTTTAGCTTTTAGCCACACACACACACACATATATATATATAGACACACACATACACTGGCACACAGAACATGTGTTGCAAAAATGCATGTACACATACACACACACATTAAACACCTAAATGCATTCTTTGATGCATGCTTAGAAGAACAGCATCTTCTCTCACTATCCTGTTCCCTCGCAATTACACACACACACACACACACACACCACTCAAGCCACATAAACCCGATGTCCTCTTCTTACTTTACCTCACTACCTTTGCTCCCCCGTTTTCTGCATCTCTCTCTATTTTCTCATTTCTCTCGCTCTCTCTCTCTCTCTCTCTCTCTCTCTCTCTCTCTCTCTCTCTCTCTCGCTATATCACTCTCTCATTCTCTCTCTCTTCTTTCTCTTTACAGGAAACAGGCTGTAAACTCTTTCAGCCTCCCACTCGTTCACTTCCATCTTCCTCCGTCCTGCTGCTGAATTCAAATCACTCCCTTTCATTCATCCATCCATCCAACCATCCTTCTCTCTCTCATTCTGGGCATCCCTCCATCTCTCCCAGTCCTGTTCACAGAGAAGAAATCAACCCTGCAGCTTCTTCCTGAGCGTAAAAAGCATCTCAAATGATCATTTCACCTCAGCACATCCTTTTTCCGTTGTGCTGCTCCTTGTCCAACAGAAACAGAAAGTGTAGACCACTAGACGCCTATGAACACATCCCACACTGCATATAACTCTGTTCTCTTTGGGCAAATATATGGTTTACATCAAATACCCAGCAGGAGATCAGCACAAATCAGCTTATTCTCTTAAAGATAACACCAAAAGTCAAATTTAAGGTAAATGTATTTATAAAGTAATACAAATGTATCCTCACCAATTAGTGAAGTGAAAACTGCACACACAGCTGCTAGATTTTCTCAGATGTTCTTGTTTATGGGGTTGCTGTATTTCACTTGGGAACGTTGTGGGGCAGTGGTGGACTAGTGGTTAGGGACTAGGCTGCAGGATTGGAAGATCGTGGCAATAGGTTGCTCTGAGGTAACCTTGAGCAAGGTACCGTCCCAATCACTGCTTCTCTTTAAATAGCTCCCCCCTGCTGCACATGTGTGTATGAGTGAAATGCAGAGGAAGCATTTTGCTGTGTGCTGTGCTAAGTTTAACATTGACAAATAGTAACTTTACCTTCACCTTTTAAAATAAACAAAACAAAGTCACACATAAAAACACTCTTTACAGCTTGAATTTTAACTTCTAACCATTTCTATAGATGTTTGTACTATTATGTATTATATTAAGGGCATGTGTGTGTGTGGGTGTGTGTGTGTGTGTGTGTGTGTGTGTGTGTGTGTGTGTGTGTGTGTGTGTGTGTGTGTGTGTGTGTGTGTGGCAGGGGGTTCACACATGCTGCCTAAGCAGCTCCTCTGCCCTCTGCCTAACAACAGAGTGTGTCAGTAGAGCACTGCACACAAACTCACACACTCGCACTCATTCACACACACACTCTCTACACTCATGTTGCTTTTCCACACACAGCAGCATTCTGGTCTGCAGTGAGTGGCTTCCATCTGGGCCTCCAGCACTCGACCTTCAGCAGGGTCAGAGAGAGAGAGAGCAAGAGAGAGAGAGAGAAAATGGAAGACTTACAGAGAAGGGGACAGATAAAGAGAGACAAAGAGACAGATATATGAAGAGAAACTGATAGCGAGAAATAGAGATACAAAAAAAGGGAAGGGAATACATAGACATACAGAGCAAGTGAGAGACAGAGAGGTATACAGAGTGGGAGACATACACAGCAAGAGAGACATGAAGAGACTTACAGAGCAAAAAGACGTAAAATAGGGAAACAGAGTGATCGAGACAATGACACATAATAGAGAAACATACATGAGTACGAGAGAGAGAGACATACATAGAGAAATGGGGAGACATACAGAGCAAGAAAGAGGCAGATATAAAGAAAATGAGATTAAGTTAGACATATAAAGAGAAGATAAAGAGAAATATGGAGTGAAGGAGATACATATAGAGGGAGACAGCGAAAGGTAGTGAAAGACATACAGAGTGAGCGAATGATAGACAGAGCAAGGAACGAGAGAGTGAAACATACTGGGAAAGTGAAATGAATGTTTTATGTGTTGTAGACAGTCTTATTAAAAGAATGAAAAGAATGTTTTAAGTCTTGTAGACGGTCTTGTTAAAAAGGCCAAATCCAAAAAACACCCAAACCATTAGAATTTTTGAATTCTAACGGATTATAGTATATTCTAGTTTTAGTCATAGTTAATACACTAATATCAGTGTTAATATTTTTGATGATCAGTTTTAATAGAGTATCATTCAGTGAGATTAGAAAGAATGTGTCTGAACATTATTGTTGCCTCTGATCGCAGAGAGAGAGAGAAAGAGAGTGTGTGTGTGTGTGTGTGTGTGTGTGCGCATGTGCGCGCGTGTGTGTGTTCCCCAATAAAAGCAATAGCACTAACAGTATGCTTTTGTACCACACCTAACAAGCCAGAAGGCTAACACTTATTTCTGTGTGTGTGTGTGTGTGTGTGTGTGTATGCACAGGTGTATGTGCATGCCAACCAGTGTGTACTTGGAATTATGTGTTTAAAAAAAAATCAACAAACAACAAACAAATGGTGGTCCGGTTGCTGTGGTAACAGATGGAGTGAATGTTTGCAAGGGGAATAGTTTAGTAAGGGAAATGAGAGGAGAGGGAAGGAAAGATGAAGCAAGGGAAGTGGCCCACGGGCATAAGAGAGAGACAGAGAAGAGGAATAGAGTGTGAGAGACAGAAAGAGAGAGAGCCATGTGGTAGCACTGTGTTGGAATGGAAAGCGAAGAAAAAGGACAAGAGGAAAGAGAAGAAGAGAGGAGAGAGGGAAGGTGAAAAGAGAAGAGGAGAGGTGAAGACATGGGAAAAGAGAAACTTAGAGAACAGAAGTAACAAAAACAGGAAACGGCAGAAGTGGCGTAAATAGAATGCAATAAATTGTGGAAGAAAGATGGTGTTGGTAGTGTAAGGAGAGAAAGGCAGGTGTGTGTATAGGTGTGTGTGCGTGTGCGTGTATGTGTGCGTATGCGTGTGTGCACCTTTGTGTATGTTCAGCTCAGGAAATGAGCAGAGGTGTGTGAGAGTGTAGCAGTGGAGAAATGAAATTGTCTGTGATCTATTTAAAGAAGGTTTTAGGAGATTGAGGGAGAGGGGGATGATAAAATAAACGGTTGAGTCTTTAATGAAATATGAAATATGTTACTCACAGAAGCTGGGGCGGCAGTGGCCTAGTGGTTAGGGCGTCGGCCACATGATCAGAGGATCGGGGGTTTGAACCCCTTCCCAATAGGTTGCCCTGAGGTACCCTTGAGCAAGGTGCCGTCCCCGTCCCGCTCCTCCCTGCGATGGGCTGGCGACCTGTCCAGGGTGCGTCCCCCGTCCTCGCCCTGTGTGCGCTGGGTTGGACTCCAGCACTCCCCCACAACCCCGTTTGGGACAAGCGGCAGAAAATGGATGGATGGATTACTCACAGAAATGTTCCCCCTTTGCCTAATCTTTCTACTCAAATCTCTCTCTCTCTCTCTCTCGTACGCTCTTCGCTCTCCCTGATGTTTTATTGGCATTACTACATTTCAAGATCATTAATAATAAATAAGGACTTTGATTACTTTGATATATTGTTCATTGTTAAACACCTTATAAACAGCAGTAACGTTTAGAACAGTCGCTTAACCAGTCACACTATTTGTCTGACTTATAATTATGAGCACGGTGGGGCAACCCTGTTTCCTCACAACCAAGAAGGTTCTGGCTTCAGAGTCGGATCCTTTTTATATGGGGTCTGTCTGTGTGGGGTCCTCCGGGAGCTCCAGTTTCCTCCCACACTCCAAACACATGCATGTCAGGTGGACTGGCGATGATAAATTGCCACCTGGGCGTGAGTGTGTCTGTCTGTGTGTCTGCCCTGTGTTGGATTTGTGACCTGTCAAGTTTTTTCTCTGCCTTTGACCCTTTGAGTGCTAGGACAGGCTCCAGCATGCCCGCAGCAATAGTTGGCTCTGATAATGGATGGATGGATAGTTATTAGTATCTAATTTTCTCTCTCATTGTCTCTTTCATTGTCTTTTCCAGTACTTTATTGGAGTGATCCATGCGATTTATAAAAAAGGTATCATTGATAATTATGACAAACAACAGCACAAATATTAGTAATGAAAGCAAGGTTAAAGTCTTTTTATTTATTTTACTGAAGTAACAACAGATGACTGTAGGATGTACGTTCACATTTGTGCTTTCTTGGTCAGGCATGTACTTGTAATGAAACAGTAGATTTTTCTGCCTGTTTAGTTTATATATCAATTCAACAATAACAACATAAACAGCATAAAAGAGTACAGTAACAGGCAGATACTTTTTTTGCATTGGCCTTTTGAGGATTCAAGCAGTTTATTTGTTAAGCGCACAAATATATAGATCAAGCCAGCAGTGAAATGTGTCCTAAATTGCTCCAGAATTGTGTGAAATGTGACTATCAACTGTCACATTACCTGTTAGAGTTTGAAGTAATAGCATTGATCATTGATTGCCAATCCCTCTCCCTTTCTCTTTCTCTCACTCTCACTTTCAGCTCTAGTTGTAAAGATGCCACCTCAGCAACAGTGGGGAAGGTTCGCGACCTGGCTTCGTTCCGTCGCCATTTCCGAATGGGTTTTATGACCATGCCAGCGTCTCAGGACCTGTCCCCTCATTCTTGCGCTGCCGCCATGGCGCCACGCTCTCAGTCCTGCCATGCTGTGGGTGCTGGGGAGGGTGGGAGTCTCGAGAACGGAGACTACCCTGACTCAGACACACAAACGACTCCTAACCCAGCCCGCTGTCCCCCAGCCAAACCCAAACGTCACCCCAGCACACGCCTCAGCTCCACTCCCCAGCAGGAGCACCAGACCCGGGGAAGTCATGGCCCTCCAGATGCCCCACCCCCACCCCCTCCTCAACACCCATCAAAACACCCTGAGAAGAAAAATGGTGCGTGAAAGACTTCATACTGACACACAATTCTGAACAAATTAATTTAATTTATGCTGATTGTTGGGGTGTAAGCTTTCAGTATTTCGTCATATTCCTTTGAGCAGAAAAATCACCAAAATGTCTTGAATGATACACTAATTTTAGGAAAAGGGAGTAAACTGTAAGTAAACTGTAATCATATAAAAAATGAGCATTGCCTTTAATTAACCATGCTTTCAAGGCAGTTCTCTTTTTTCCTTGTTTTTTATGTTCATCCTCCTCTCCCCTCCCTGTTCCTTTATCTGTCCAGCAACGAAAAAGTCTGACTCTGGTGAAATGTCAGGGAGAAAGGTTCCGCCCCAAAAGCCGAAAAGGAGCCCAAGCACTCAGCTCTCCTTTGATCCCCCACCTCCTCGGGTACCGCCACCAGCCACGCCCCTTCCTTTCCAGAGTGCAGAACCATCTCCACACAGTGAGGGTGGAGAGGACGAACCCGTCTACATAGAGATGGTGGGTCAGGTTTTCACCCGAGAGACCGGTGGCGCTCAAACGCCACACCCACTCACGCCCAGGTATTGCTGTTATTTTTAGTATTATATTTAGATGATAACTATTACGACAGTGGAGGTCCAATAAATGAGAATATCAGAATCGACAGCCTAAAGGACAAGTGCTGTATTACTCCTTGATTTAAGAAAATAATTAAGTGTAAAAAACAATAAAGAGGAACAAAAAACAGATGATAATGCAGTGGATGGTGACATGCTTATGTGAAGAGTAAAAGAATGAGTTGCACTAAAAACTATTTTTAAAAGTGTCTGTAAGTATTCTTTATCCTGGGACATAAAATGATATTATGAATCACCAGTTATTGCTGTTTTTAAATGCTTATAATAAAAATTACTTGTTTACACCTAGTGCCACCACACCTGACTCAGACTCAGATCAAGGTGAGGCCATTTATGAGGAGATGAAGTATCCCGTGGCTGAGGATGCAGCACGGGATGCCCACCGTCGATTGCCACCCAAACACAAGTCAGCCAAAGCCTACCACTCTTCTTCCATCCCCTCCTCTTCTTCAGCTTCTTCTTCCCTCCCACACTCTTCGTCTTCCTCTGCCTCCTGCCCTCCTTCCTCCTCCAAACCCAAAACTGCCGTCTCTATCTCCCACTCTTCCCCTCTTCCGTCCTCCACCTCTTCTGCCTCCTCCACCCCTGTGCCCCCACAACCCCTCTCTGCTTCACCCCACCCGCCCCGTGCTCCCACCCCTTTCCTCTTGCCTGGCACCAAGTCTGAATCAGAGATTGGTAGCTCTAGCAAGATCCCAGCTCCATTCCCCAACTTACTGCAGCACAAACCGCCTCTACTGGCTTTCCCCCAGCCTGCTGCTGCCTCTAGTGGCATTTCAGTGCAGCACAAGGGCAGTTCAGCAAAATCAGGTAGCTCCAGTGGTCAGTCCCCCTCAAGCCTCCCTCCAACTACCGGCGCATCCAGTTCCAGCTCAAAGGAGATATCTGGGGGAGAGAAGGAGAGAGAGAAGGACAGGAAAGACAGTCAGTTAGGCCCTGCACCAGGCCTCCGTGCTAGGAGCCACTCCACCCCTTTGCCTCCTTCTTCCAAATCTTCCTCACCATACTCACATCATCATCACCACCACCACCCTCACCACCGGCCCTCACACTACCACCACTATCGGAAACCTGAGAAGGAGTCTTCAAAAGCCAGAGAAGTAAGGCTGCACCATAAATTCTTTGTTAAGTGTATCAGAGTATTTGGCCTTTGCAATTGTTCTATCACCAAGGCTTCTGATGTTCAAAGGTCAAAGATAACTTTGACTTTCTTCACTCTGTTCTTCAGGGAACTGTGCTGGCAGCCATTGGCTGACATAATAATGGGCAAGTCAGTCCTGGAAAGACTTTCTGTATAACTGTAACCATAGCAAGTCTAGCACTAACTATAGCTTAGTCAAACATTCATGGTACTCATGTGATGTCACAACCTTGAAGGACCACCTACCTGGAGGGCAAACCAAAGCTTTCTTCCACTGCCACAACTCATTCTTCCACAGTTGTTGAGACAAAGTACTAGATAGTTGTCTAGTTTTCTAATAATTGGATATATTACCTGATTCTGGGCTACCTACAGAATCTCAAAAGATCATAGAAAAATATTTGGATTTATTTGATTAGACATGCCTCTCTGGGGAGTGATTGAAAGAATGGAGTTGATCGTATGTCTCTGAAGCAAACAGTTAATCAAAGATAAGCCCAAGTATTTTACTGATTGTATTTTTAGTCATGTCTTTAATACAAGCACTGCTTGTTGGTAACAGAAGAAAAATGAACTCCTACGTGTTTTAGTTGTACAGGTTTTTGCCCTCCAGTGTTCTGTGCTAGTCACATGATTGGAAACTATTTAATAATGGTAAAAATTACAGATTACCTGTAGCATTAGCAAAAAGGAGAAAATGACACTTAGCTAGAAAGTTAGTCGATGCTTCATAAAAAAAATATTTTTTTTATGAATTACCATTATTTATGCTGTATAGCACTAACATTAGTTGACTCACAACTACCCAGCTAGAAACACTGATATCTAACATACTTAGAAGAAATATTAGTTTAAATAAAGAAACTGCTGGTTGATCTGTAAGTTAGTAGTTAGAATTTTTGTTTTGCTGTCCATATATTCATTTGGCAGTTTGTTTTACACAAAGAGGATACTCTTCCTGGCACAAAAAAACACATTGACTTTGCATCCCTAGTGGTTTTGGTTAGAAACTTTAAAATACAGCTGTTTTAAGTCGCATTTAGTGAGTGTTCAAACTAGCCAGTAGAAAAGACTGGTTTCTTGTCTACTCAAACATGATCAAAACGTCATAAAATAAAGTAGCATCTTTTTGTTCATTGGAACATTTCTGTAATTTCTTTGGTGATGCTCTGTTTGGTCAAAATAATCTTTAACAGTGTCACATCAAGGGTTACTAATGTACTAATTGCAATCACAGTATAGCGCTATTATCGAATATTATATGTTATATAAATGTCTGTATTGCACAGTCCTACCGAGAAGGAGGCCCCTCGCAATCCTCGGCACAGACCCAGACGCAGGCCAAGGAGGGAAAGTCCGTCAGCTTCCTGCTGAAATCCGACAAATCAGAGAGAGAAAGGGACCGAGAGAAGGACAGAGAAAGAGACACTCCAGAGGCCAGTCAGGCCGATTCAGCCACACACACGTCCCACGCTGGCACTAGCACCACACCAACCCCCGGCCATCCTCAATCAGCATCATCGTCTTCGTTGTCATCGTCGGCGATACCGTCCACCTCCTCGTCCTCTCAAAGGCCCCATTCCCGGCCTCACTTGCAGCGCTCACATACCCCCCACCTGCCTGCTTACAAGCCGCCACCATCTGACAGCCCCCTGCTCTGGACGTACCCCTCAGTGGGCTTCCGACGACCGCCAGCCTACGACAGCCTGCGTGGGGGACCACAGCTTCCCACTTTGCAACCGCCAGAGGTTGGGGTCAAGGGTTGCACCACGGCCTCTCAGACCCAGCAGCAAGTCAAGGCTGGGTTTCTGCCCTGGGACAGCAGCAGCTTGGGTATTGACGAGCAGGCCTACTGGCCCATGCACAGGAAACTGTCCTTCAGCCACAGCAGCAGAGATACAGAGAGTAAGTGAAGGGGTACTCTATGTTTTTATGTCTTCAGCTTTAAACTGTGAGAGAGGATTGATAATTGGTGCCTTTTAAAACTTCATTAAAATGATGAATGGAATGTAAATGACAGCTTGAATTTACAAATGGTATAAAAAATTGGTTAAATTCTGATTCTGCTAATGAGTCGGTTAATTGAACTCATCAACTGAACAGTTCATTAGTGAAAGTGACAGTTTTTCATTGTGAAACAGCATATTGGTAGGATATTGGTACAGGATATAATAAATAATAATAAAATAAAATGCATTAAAATGAAATTAAATAATGATATAGTGATTGAAATATAAAGCTTGCATATTGGTTGTTCTAACAACTTGTTCAGACATTTTTGAGTAATTTTCTGTTTATCTTTTCTTGCTTTGTAACTATTCGGTCTCCTCCTCAACCTGAATTAAATGGTTTATTCTCTCTCTCTCTCTCCCTCTCTCTCTCTCTCTCTCTCTCTCTCTCTCTCTCTCGGTAGAGGAAGATGGCCGTGTGTGGAATGGTAGCACTGACGCCCTGTTACGGAGAGACAGAGAGGACATTGGGGCTGTAGTCCGGGGAGGAGGGCACTCTGGTATACCTGTTCGCGCGTCAGGCAGAACTGGACACAGTGAAAGCCTGGCAGGGGCAGATGGACCACCGGGGTTTAGGGCCTTGCCCCGAGCAGGACTCCCCCTGCCCTGTCAAACCTTCCCCGCATGCCGGAACGGAGGTAAGCTCATTTTTGCCAGCCTATTCCAGTACATTAAAAAAGGCTGAATTTAACAGGGAGTTTTCCCTCTCATTACAACTGGACTTTAAAATATTTGTATGCAACATAATTATACTCCAGTGGATGTGAATTGTTTTACCCTGAGGTAGGAATCAGAAAACAGACCAGGGAACTAAAAGAGTTCACATCAGCAACATGTACACACTTCTCTAACAAAAAACAGATTGCAAAACAGATATTTAAAAAACACTGCTCTAGAGAAACTGTGTAAAAAGATTAGTAACGTAAGTACGAATTTGTTCTGAACATGAGGCAAAAACCTCAAGAATGTACTACTGAAAGTGTAGTTTAGAAGTGCGTGTGTGTGTGTATATGTGTGTGTGTGTGTGTGTGCGTGCGTGCGTGCGTGTGTGTGTGTGTGCATGCGTGTGTGTGTGTTTTTACCATGTGCAGAACTGGGACGGTTGGGTAGATCGTCCTCCACATCTGGAGTAAGGCAGGCAGGAGGAGATGTCCAGAGACAGAGCAGCCTGCCAGCCAGAGAGGCTCTTACTCAGGTATTTATAGCCCTCCCCATTTACTGTATTTACTGTGGTACTGGAACTACTATTGTTTACTCAGGGTGTAACTCTGTATTGTAATGGATTGGTACGGTGGCACATTGGGTATCGCTGTTGCCTCACAGCGAGAAGGTCCTGGGTTCGGGCAGTCCAGCTATTTTCTATGTGAAGTTTGTATGTTCTCCCGGTGTCTCTGTTCCTCCGGTTGCCCCGGTTTCCTCCCACAGTCCAAAGACACGTTTATCTGTATCTGCCCTGCGATGGACTGATAAACTGTATAGGGTGTTTCCCTGCCTTTCGCCCTATGAGCACTGGGATAGGTTCCAGTGACCCTACTCAGGATAAGTGGTTATAAAAATGAGTGAGTGATATTTTATCTGATATCTATGATAAAAACATGAAAAGCATTATTACAATTACTGATCACTCCTGCCACTCTTCTCCACCCATTCCAACCTGCCTGCACTCTCTTCTTCACTCCACATTACTCTGAACTGTTCTACTCCCTGCAGCCTAATCATTCCAGCATTGTCCTTTTCATTCACACTCTTATATTCCATCTTAACAGATTTGATGGTATATATACCATCAAAATATACCATCATGTTTAGTGGAGACTAAATATGTTTAGCAGCAATGCCTGGTGTAATGTTAATATTATAAAAGTGTAATACTGACCATTTTCAGCTGCAGTGGTGGAATGAATTGGATTATTTTTGGTAAAGACTTCATGAAAACACATCATATTTAATAATACAATGTATTAGTTAATATATCAGCATCTTCCCAAAAGAAACTGTAAAAGTAATAGCCAGATTTAGTGTGAAAACTTATCCAGTGCCAAAGCATAAAAGGACCCAGTGTACTTTGTTTTAAATTCCCAGTTGCTCCTCAGTATTTGATGTGATTAGGCTGTGCTGCCTTTAACTGGGTTACTGTGTGATTACGGCTGGCATTTATGGTATGTGGCATCAGTGTGTGCAGTGAGTGTAACGGGAGTTAAATGCAGGAGGCAATGGTGTTGGCTGGTGAAAAGACTGAGCCTCCAGCATCCCCACCCAAACGTGTCTGCAGAGGAGACGAGCTGTGTATTTGAGTGTGTGTGTGTGTGTGTGTGTGTGCGCGTGCGCATGCATGCAGCTGTGGGGTCACCGAGTCCAAACGAAATGAGGGAGGCATACAGAGACGGAGAGCGAGACAGAAGCTGCAGTGAGGAAGGGAAGGAGAGGAAAAAGAGAATGAGGAGAGTAAGAAGAGGGAAAGACAGGGAGAAAACAGAAAGGAACAAGGAGGGAGGGAGGGAAGAGAAGGGGAGAGTGAAAATACGCAGGAGCTGACAGAAAATAGAAGCAAAAGGATTGTAGTGACCCTTGTGTGTATGTGTGTGCTTGGGTGTCTGTGTGTGCATCCAAGTGCTATAACAGGAAGATGACAAATGCAGATGATCAAACAGACATGATGACTTGCTGATGAGGTGCTTCCTCCCTCTCTGTCTCTCCTGCTTTTGGGTAAAGCTTTGATACTCCTTGTGTTTCAGTGACAGGCGGTCTGATGTGTGAAAATGTGTGTGTAGTTGTACAGTAGATCTGCCTGGTGTTTCAGCTGCTCTGCTGAGAGTTCTACTCTCTCGTCTGCTTTTCATGTGCGTCCGTCTCTTGGCAGAAGCTCAAATGCTGACGCAGTTAGTGCGTGTGTGCGTGAATGTGTGCGCGTGTGTGTGTGTGTGTGTGTGTGTGTGTGTGTGTGTGTGTGTGTGTGTGTGTGTGTGTGTATATGTGCGTGCTGCAGAGAATGACTCTGTGCTGAACTGACCTTCCTTCTCGCAGCAGGAGAGGCTGAGATGAGGAAAGCTTTATAACATTGCCATCTTCTGGCTATGGCAGGATGCTGCGACATAACTGGATCGCCTCTGTGTTTTGAAGACTTTTTTTTTTCCATTTTTCATTTTTTTCATTTCTTTCATTTTGCTTTCTTTCAAACTGCAGAAAGTTTCAGAAGTGGTTAAATGTTCTAAAAGTCATTGCAGTACCTTTGCAGCCAACCCATCGCAATATTCCTGTTCAAGGGGCAGAATAACCTAAAACAACCCGTTTCCAGTTTTCATGTTTGTTGCTAGTTTGTAGTTTCTAGGCCTGGCACAAGCTGCAGCTGTCTAAGCTGTTAGGCAACGGGAATAGCGCTTCTTGAGGCAGGTCGTGTTGCAAATAGGAAGTCCACCTTAGTTCAGACCATCTTATTTGTTGGTTAAGGGAGCCAGTTGGTCTTGCGTGGTCACAAAAGGCCACGCCTACATAGACTATGTTCTTTCAAGCATATGGACCCGGAGTTGATTCTGTTAACTGTAATCGATAAAATGTAAAAGCATAGCATAGCATATTTTTAAAAATATGGTTGGATCCATCTTAAAGCCTGAATTTTGCACATTTTTATTGATTCTAATTTGTCATATGGGGTGAGAAGCCACATAATTAGATCTATTTAAGATGCAGTGTAAACAAAAGAGGCAGCTAATAAACATCATGGATAAGACTATGCATATTAGATTTTTTTCTAAACATTCAAGGTCAAGAGATGACAAAATGTTTCTCCATGGACCTTGGTGCAACATATAACAACATATATCAGGCCATACGAAAATGACACTTTACATGTCAAATTTCTCAAATTTATTACTAAATTACATGTTGACAATTTTTAACTCTTATGTATGCCATTTATTAACTTGAACTCTGTCTCTGTCTCTCTCATTCCCTTTCCCGCTCTTTCCCTCTCACCAGCTTCACGCCCTCTCTCAGGCTCCCTGCAGTCCCTCCCTGGCCCGTCCGCAGATGCAGACGCAGCATCAGCAGGCCCAAGCCCAGGCTCAGGCGCAGTTCCATCTGCAGCAGCTCCAGCAGCACCACCTGCAGCTGCAGTTCCAGCAACTGGCACAGCTTGCAGCGCAGGCACAGCCTTCAGCCACCGGGGGAGGCCCTCACGGCTCTGGTGCCCCAACCCAACGTGATGGCAAACTGCTAGAGGTGATTGAGAGGAAGCGGTGCCTGTGCAAGGAGATTAAAGCTCACAGGAGGCCCGATAAGAGCCTGTGTAAACAAGACAGCATGCCCATCCTCCCCAGCTGGAGGAAAACACCAGAACCGCGAAAGACGGGCACTCCACCCTGCCAGAGACCGCAGGCTGTGGTATGGGACACGGCCATCTGACAGAGAGAGAGTTGGATGGCATAAAGGAGGGAAAGCAAGGAGCAATGTCAAAGCTTAGAGAAAAGGATGGGCTACGTTCACATTATATTGTTGAAGTGGCACAAGTCCATTTTTTGCCTAAACACAGATCCAATTCTTCCAGTGCTGTGTGAGATGTATTTGAAACAGGAGCACATATCAGTTCATGATCATAGCACCGTGCTGAAGGCCTGCTGTTCAATTGCAAAAACTACATATTTTGAGATGCAATGAATGACTAAAACCATGTTTGCTATGAGATTTTTTACTTTCTATCAGTAGAGATGATCTCGTTTAACCACATTATGCCTAAGAAGAAATTATTGTTTTTGTAATTGAGGATTAGCTAGCTACTGTTAGCTAACATTAATAATGTTGTTGTAAATGCAGATATACTTTGCAAGCATAGGAGAAGCTCATTATGTGAATCTTCAATGCACTGTTTAGATGGAGTGCTAAAGACATAATAAAAAAAAAGATAGCTTATTTTATCAAGCATTAAATTTCCATTAGTTTAAACAATAATCTAATGTTATATTGAGTTAGCTAGGTGTTAACCACAACGATCATTTTATTTTAAGTAAGGATGTGCCAATGTGGCATTTCTAGGCTGAAGCCGATATCCGATATTTTTGATGTACATATCTGCCAATGTGATACAAAAAAATAGAAGTTGGGACTCTTTTTACCAGGATTAGAAAAAAGTAACCTGAATATAATTTATATGTATTTATATATATGCTTAAAAATGAGGTTAAAGGTAAAAGATGAAGCATTTTATCCCAACAATCCTAAACATTCTGCTCTTCCAGGGCAAACACCGCTACGATTTCAATATCATTACCATCCCTAATTCAAAGAAATGTCTGGTCATCCCAGCATCCCAACAAAACCAAGTTGGGAAGAAGGGATCTGAGTTTTGAAAAACTGGAATTGAGCAATAAGCTTAATAATGTGAACGTACGGGTAAAATGAACAATCGATGGACTGGAACAGAAATGAATGTGCTTTATTGTAAAGTTAATGGGGGGGAGGGTAAGAGTGTGACAGTGTCACACAGCGTTTTCTGTGCCATATAAAGACAGCACACACTGATACACTGGAGAGATACTTCGCTTTGAACTCTCTTTTACCTACCATGCCTCATCGTGAGAGAACCACACTGAGTTTACAACCTTTTTGGGGGGAGGGGGGTGTACTGGACGTTTTACATGAACGTTTGGAGCTCTGTACTCGTATGAACATACCTATAAATGAGTGAAGAATGAAGTCATCATCAACAGGCCCTGCTGTGGTGAACAAGGTTTTATACCTGCTTTGAAATGGAGGCTTCGATTGAGGACCTGGAGATGGAGCTGATGTCCTGTTCTACATTCCAGAGGGGTGTGTGTGTGTGTGTGTGTGTGTGTGTGTGTGTGTGTGTGTGTGTGTGTGTGTGTGTGTGTGTGTGTGTGTGTGAGAGAGAGAGAGAGAGAGACTGGAATGTAGACCAGAAGACTGGAAATGCAGAATGTTACAGTATTGTAGACAAGCACACACAGCGTACTTGAAATTAAACCACACACAAGGCCAAGATATAGCTTACATTGCCAAATCCAATTCTAAATATAAAAAAATCACATACACACAGTTTAAACGCTGTAATGAATGGAAATGTATAGCTGGTGTAGTTTGTTCATGAATGGATATTCGATTCCTTGTTATATCAGCCGTAATTATTGATCATTTGAGTGTGAAGCAGATTATGGTCACGGCGTGTTGGGGTAATACTACCTAAGAGTTTGCCTGTCTTTAACAGACAATAGACAGATGATTCTCTTTATACGACTTTTTGTAGCAATACGCTTCTGTAAATGCAGGAGTCTGTTCGTCCCCAGAGCAGACGGTCAAAAAAAAAACAAAAAAACATCCTGACCAACATTGCATAGGGAAAAAGAGCTTCATCACATCACACACAATGGAGTTAAAGGGCAGGAGCATTCGTTTTTGATGCATGCGAGGCCGCGACCTTCAAGAGCTAAATTTGACATCAAAAAAAGGGATTTAGGTCAGGCTCTTAATGTAAGGGCCATCGCATGCATGCGTAAGGCAGGCCAGCTCTAGCTTCGTCAAACCGTGCTGAAACACACGGGCTCATCCGAGTTCTTTCTGTGATTTCACCAGTGCAATAAACAGAGCCTTAAAGAGCCCTTGGCAAAGTTGAGCTGATCCAAACTAGCTCTGATCAATTTCCAAAATGATTAATTACTAATGGAGTTCAAACTTTTTCCCCTAAAATGCACCCTTGTTCAATCGGAAAATGCAGCATAAAGAAAATGGCTACAGTTTTCACACTTGAAGGAAAAAGTTGGTGAAAAATCTGATTTACCCAGTTTTTCATAATTAACACCGTCAGTAGATCAGGCAAGTCATGTTTGATGTCGGAAGTTCCCTTCTTTACTTTGGCCCTTTACTTTGGAGCAAAACAGCTAGCATGGAATGGGTGCTTATGTTGCATTCACATGATCCTTAAATGGTCCCATTCCCCATGTTGTGAAGCGGATCCTTTGAGTTCAGTTTGCTCTTGTGCTTTCATTAACATGGAGAAGACACAAGTTTGCGTGATATATTTGATCAATACTTTTTAAGGCTGAATTAAATCCGCAATTGTTTCTGTAGCGCTACATTCACTGTATTCACTACGATTTACCTGAGCTTGAATCATGCTAAAAGAATACTGACTAATCTAGCTTACTCCACTCTAAACTTTTCCCTCTTCGTTGGCTTCCACATTGCACTGCTCTAGTTCAATAAGTCTGAGTTCAGAGTCCTAGTTCTCAGTGTTTATCAATCTTGCTCTTGTTTGGTTTATGCGTTGCTTAAGCTTTAGTTAATTTAAGTTAATTTACTTTTCTTACTGACACCTTATCCTGATGCACCCAGGCAACGCTAAAAGCTTCCTGTTAGCCACATTTGCAGCTTTGCTCCAGTGTGAATCTGGCACACTTAAAGAACCAGACAGCTTGTCTGATCCACTGCATTTGGGATAGATTTTCCCCTCCAAACACTTTCTTTACATGTATAAAGTCTGCTTTTGTGTTTCAAGACGGTTTACACAAGGCTAGGACCAGACCACACTCCTTATTCTGGATGGTTCTGCAGGTTCTACAACTCTGTATCATACGTGAATCCATGTACATAAGCTAAAGTCTTACTGTCTGTCTTCATTTCAGTGGCAGCATAGTCACAAGTGTCAATCATACGGGGTTGCCATGGAGATTAGCCTAGTGTATGGGTGGGGAGGGTTCAGTGTCAACAGGGAGGCTCACAAATCCAAGCATGCACACACACACACACACACACACACACACATGAACACACAAGCATATACACATGCACCCTGTTCCCCATATCAAAGTTCGAAAGACACACCAAGCTCGATTTTTCTGTTTTTCGTTCAGGCAGAGGTTCACCTGTTTGCATTCTGAAGAAGGTTCCACCTCACACGGGGCGTCCCCGCTGAACAGCCCGGACTGACAGCGGTACTCCTCATCCGAATGCTGGAACTATCCGCACAAAAGCGACAACCAACAAACAAACAAACAAAAAAAAACACAGAAAAAATACTAAACTAACCCACACGAGACGTGCTAAAGAAAAAGATGAACAAGAGTTAAAAATTGTAAAATATATATGTACAACTGTATTGATTATGTAGCAATTATTTCCACTTTCATACTTGTAATCAACAAATATATTGTAGCATACAATGTATAAAAGTACAAGGTGTTTAATTGTTTTATAAAGAAATTTAGTAGTTCTATCTGTGGCATCCTGTCTACACTGTACCAAACGGTTCGGCCCGCTGAAATGCAAGCCCTCTTACTAAAGGCACAGTCACAGACACACCAACACAGAATATTCTGCTAGATTTATGCAAGTCCCTTTAAAAACATGTCTACTTTTACTGCTTTTTTACATACTTGTTTATTTATGTACAGGAACCACCAGCCCAGTTCAGTCACTGTTTGGATATTTTGGAATACTTTTGCTGCTATATTGAATTATTACTGCTGTTATAAATAGGTTGTCATGATCCTCACTGCTGGTAACACTTCTTTTATTATTCCTCTACCTTTTTTTTTTTTTTTTTTTTTTTTTTGGTTGCTTTTGTTTAACTGTATTTTATTTTTTCCCTGGAGGTCAGATAGGACGGAGTTTGTTCTCACTACTGATGAATGGACCCTAACTGTACTTTGGCACTGGAGTGGTTTTCAGTTCTTGTTGTGCTTGTGTTTTACCGTTGTTGTTATTTTCTGAATAGTTAGCACCAACCTGTACAGTTTTCACCTCGTCAACACTACTGAAAAATGTTAAGGTGACGTTGCAGTGTCGTTATTGGGGTTGCCATGGTGTTGCCATAGTAAATCATGGCTTTGCATGGGTGTTCCCACAGTGTAACCAAGGTCCAGCTATGGGCATCCATACTGCTGCCATGGTGTTACCATGGTACCACTTTGATGCTGCTGTGGTGTCGTCATGGACTTAGAGTGATGTTGGTATGATATGCTGTTATGTGGGTGTTACCATGGCACAACTATGGTGTAAACATGGTGTTGCAGTGGTGCCAGTATGGTACATTCATGCCTACACTGTGTTGCCATGGAGTGACCACCACTCTATCATGGTGCCGCCTTGATGCTCCCGTGGCGCTGCCATGGTGTAGCCTGGATGCTGCCATGATGTGTGCCACTATGCTGTCACCATGGTGTTGCCATGGTATTGCCATTGCGCGATTATAGTATTATTCCCATGGTGTTACTATACTGTTATTACGTTACCGTGGTGTCAGGATCAAAGGGATGGCGACACCCCAGTGTGCAGGAGCTGGCTATGAGTACAGTCTTTATCAAACAAGAAGTAGAATCAGAGTAGAGGAAGAGGGCTGGTGCAATGCATGCTTAGAGGAGTCTCTCCAAAATACAGGAAGTTTGGGCTGTGTCTCAGTCGAAATAAACTGTTCCCAATTTGTACTTCAGATATACTAAATAAGGAACTAGTTGCAATTTATTACAATGAAGGGATAACTTAAGTATTATTGAGAAAACTAGTTTACAGAAGCTGTCGGTTTTGCGTGTCTACTTAAACGGTGGCCATATTATGAGTGCCATAATATATCGATATGGTAAGATACGATGTACCTTGGAAATCACTGTAGTGCTATATTTGCATTGATATCGTCATGAAATAAATTTTATATGATGAACCGAAAAGCTTGCGTCTCTCCACATGTCTTTCCCTGTGGGTTGTATTCTGCGAGGTATTTTATCTGGCAGGCTCCTTGCACTGATTCATCAGCATGTTCTTTTCCTGGTCTTGGCCCAGCTGACTCCCCCGAGCATCCTTCCGCACAAAATACAATCAATCCCTCAGCGCTGACTCAGGATCCTGCAGCTGCCCGTTTCTCGTGCACTTCTTCTGAGAGACGGAAGAGGGCGCCCGTGCTGCAGCTCGCTGCTGTGCACAACTCATGTGCTTTCCAGGGTCCTGACTTGGGATGGATCCTACAGAGAGATTAGGGATGGAAAGCTGCTGCTGGCAGACCGCACAGGCCCTGAATCAGCACATTGAGGGCAATCCAGCTCTGCTTTTACACTTGTCTCGTGCACCCGGAGCTGGAATTCAACAGCAGGGTGGTATAGTTACCAGTTTCCTGGTTTCTAATGTTCTCCTTTAAGGCCCCACATGATGTTTCCCAGCCAGACCACTTTCAGCATATAGGACATACTGTACAGGATTCAGTATTTATTATAAAACGATTTAATTTCACTGAAAATGAAAGTGACAACAAAATGAAAGTTCCTAAACACCAGACCACCGCTGCCTCTAAATGGTTTTTGGCACCTTTTAAATGGTTAAAACTAAAGTGCCAATAAAATGCATGAATGACGGTGTATTAAAACCAATGGTAGTATTTTATTGTCATAAATAATTAAATGTATAATTAAACGCTAACATAATGAATTAAATGAATCTTAGTGTATTTTATTATAATATTACTTTATTATTATTAATATCATTATTATTGTACACTAATAATAATAATGACAGAAATTACTTTTGTTGGAGTGTTTTTATTGTAATGTAGTGTTTTTGTGATGTTTTTTATTAATATAATATATTATTCTTGTTTTTATTATGATTATTTTAAACAGTGTAAATTCCACGTCATTTAAGGTCTCGAGCATGAAAAACTAAATCCCTGGACCTTCTATTTTCATCCCCGTGACCGATCATCAGCAGTCTCCTTGGAAACAAGTGTTCTGTGCTGTTATTGGCCGAGCTGCATGTCAGTAAAACCCGCGCTCCCGTCCTGGAGCCGTTAGAGTGGGCGGGGTCAGCTGAGCGCACCGGGCTCCTATTGGACGAGAGGGTGAGATCGCGCCCTATAATAATAATAATGTATTATTATTATTATTATTAACATCATTTATGTGTAATTATTATTTGATGTAAAACATAGTTAAAACAGTAAATGAAATCAAATTAATGTATTGATTTAATTGTACATTCTTACAATTTCTTCCAGTGTGACATCTTGTGTCGCAGTAATAAAGACACCGGAATCTGAACTGAGAGGGAGGGAGAAAGATGCAGAAAAATAAGCGAAAAGAGAGAAGATTAAGGAGAAAAAGGTAAAAAGGGGGATGAGTGTGTGAGAAGAGAAAAGAGAGAAAGAAGAAAAGTGTGTGTGTGTGTGTGTGTGTGTGTGTGTGTTGGGGGGGGGTGGAGTCTTCTCAGTATTTTACTGCAGTAGCCGGTTGCGCGTCACCGGAGGAAACACTCCTGATTGGTGGAGAGCGCGATCCTGCAGGAGCGATTCCTCCGGTGACGCGCGCGCCGCTCTCAGCGCAACCGGCTCCCGGCTCGTGCAGTTCCTCTTCAGTGCGCCTCGGCTCATCCCCTCTCTCTGCTTTATCCCCAACCGAAAGAAGAAGGAGAAGAAGAAGAGGAGGAGGAGGATGGCGAAGGACGACAAGAAGAACGAGTGGAAGGAGTTCATCTGGAACCCGAGGACCCGCGAGTTCTGCGGCAGGACGGCCAGCAGCTGGGGTGCGTTTGAACCAGTTTCTTATTCCAACTGTCCGTTCCACCTTAAATGATGACAGCCTGGTGCAACCTTTAAGGTGGAATTTCAGGTCATTTGTCTGGTGTTGGGGGGGTTCCGTGTTGCAGTACTGCGGTGTGATGCAGAGAAGCGCTGGAGCTCAGATTACTGCAGGAGAAAGAGAAGGGGGGGGGGAGAGAAAGTGAGGAAAGAGAGTGAGAAAGAGAGAGAGAGAAGGGGAACGAGATGGGAGAGCAAGAGTGAGAAGACAGACAGCGGGAAAGACAGAGCAATAGAACAAGAAAGTGTGACAGAGAGAAGAAGAGAGGGAGATGGAGACAGACAGAAAGAGAGCAATGGAGAGAAAACATGGGAGAGAGAGAGGGAGAAACAAGGCCCGAGGAAGAGAAATAGAGTGAGAGGGAGAGACAGAGATAGAAAGAGAGCAAGAAAAAGAGATAAAAGGAGAAACAGAGTCGGAAAGAGAGCAAGAGAGAAAAGGCAAGCGAGAGGGAGAAACAGAGTCGGAAAGAGGGAGAGAGGGAGAAACAGATAGAAAGAGGGAGAGAGGGAGAAACAGATAGAAAGAGGGAGCGAGGGAGAAACAGATAGAAAGAGGGAGAGAGGGAGAAACATAGAAAGAGGGAGAAACAGATAGAAAGTGGGAGAGAGGGAGAAACAGAGATAGAAAGAGGGAGAGAGGGAGAAACAGACAGAAAGAGCAAGAGAGATAAAGAGTGGGAGGGAGAAACAGATAGAAAGAGAGCAAGGGAAAGAGAGAGAAGGAAACAGAGACGGGGCAGAAATAGAGAAAGGGAGAGAGAGATATACAGAAAGAAAAGAGAGAGAGAGAGAGAGGGGGCGACTGCAGTGGGGCTGAAAACTGTTGCAGTGCTGAGTGTGCCGTGAATGCGGCTGTGGGTGTTCACTCCCGCTGGACTCACTCTCGCTGCACTCTGTTCACTTCATCCCGGCTGATTCGATTCTGTAGATTTTTTGGACAATTAATATCACAGTTTCCACATTGGATGACGCTTAAGCTTGTAAACTGGCTGCTGCTGCAGTAATGCAGCTTTGATGACTTTCTACCCTCTATAGGAAACACACACCAGACACAGAGCAGCACTTTATAGGGAAGCCAGGGAGCAGTATCGGTATCAGCAGAGCTGTTATATTCTGTCGGATATCACTTTCATAGACCGTCTACTAGCCAGGCCTGTTTTAGGTTCACTTTTAGTGCTCACTGCACTCTGAGTGGACTAGATTTTGCCATTTGAACATTTCAGCAAACCAAACATTGCTTATTATTTTATTCTGGAGGTTAGGGCTGGCCAATAGGATATTAATGCTCATTGTGATTGTAATGTATTGTTCTTGTGATAAATTACAGCCACCATATTCTTCTATAAGCATAAAACTGATCATTGAAGAACAGCCACACATTTCTTTACAAAGAGAGTAGAATGAGTCCCGTTTAAGTGGAATGAGTGTAAAATGTTGCTGGAAAATTGTATTCATATCATTTGTGCCACTCTTCTTCATTAAAATGTATAGAAAAAATATTACTGACATGTCAAGTATCATAAAAGCCCTCCTGGAGGTGTTCATTCAACACAGAGTTTATGGTGAAAATCTGAACTCCCACCATGTTGGGGACATTTATCACTGAGGGAAAGTCTACATTTTGGCATTTCAGCTTATTCAACTCTGTTGAAGTTATTCACTCAGCACCCGAAGAGTTAATATTCAATGCCATACAGCTAGTTTAACGCTGGAGGTTTAACCTGCCCAGGTCTTGCACCATCAGCTCTAATCTGAGAGAATGAGTAAGACTGATCTCAGGACAGTCGGGGGGAGGGGGGGGTGGCTAAGATTGAATGTGTTTATCTCTGCTTTGGAAGATGAGCTTATAAACTGATGATCTTGAGTTATTGTTAAAAACAAGGGCCGGTGTTCCTGCACATTTTGTCTTTGACGTGATCTGAGTATAGCATGTAATCTGAGTGAAGGACTTTTATTACAGCCTCAGCGCCTCCCCCATCTCAAGTGTCTTGTGAATTAGTGTAAGATGTAATCCCGCTCTAATAGGCTCATTGCCTCGCGGTTGGACGAAGACATCCGTTCAAAGACACCAGAATGGCTGTAAATGCAAAGGGGCGCACCCGTAGATACCTGAGAGTGAACTGAAGTTTAGGGAACCCTAGCAATCCCAAAGCTTTGAAAGATGAGTAAGATGTAATAAATGAATGCAAGAGCATGTTCATCTGAATCATTCGTCTTCTAAGAATGGGGATAAGCCATACTGCTTACGTGGGGAATATTTTGAGTTTCCATCTTTTAAACACTCCCATCATTTCCACGCCACTTCAAGAAGGAAATACGTGGTGTCAGTACATCAGATTGTGTTGTTTTCAGGATTCTGTCAGTTTTGACCAACACTGCATATTATATTTCATTCATGTGTCATCGGGTCAATGCATCTTTTTTTTCCTGGCCGTGTGTGCGTGTGCGGGCAAGTGTGAGAGAAAGAGAAGGGTTTTCTTAGGCCTTTTTGGCTGGTTAAGCTGCTGCGTTCTCTAAGACTTCTTAATGAGTCTCTATCTCTGTCTCTGCCCTGAACTGGGGTATATTTGGTCCCTTTATCGTATGTCCTCATTACCTGGGCTTAGCAACGGCCCAAGATGTGCCTTACAGCCAGCTCTGGGCAGAACAGAGAGGAAATTCATTTCACATTTAAAATTGAGCTTAACCCTTAATGTGCAGTTATCTCTAATTCAGTCCTTTCTTGATGCAAAGGAGATCTGTTCAGCTGAGGCAAAGAAACTTTAGCAGCCGTCATTCAACCCATGGTCCACTTTTATGGGTTGATAGCGCATGATGTAGTATTTCAATCCACCAAGCAATTCTGTCTAAGATTTCTTCCAAATTTGGCATAGATTGAGGCAAATGTGTAAATACACAGGCTACAATTCTCCTAATACTGTCAAGGTCCATTTCTTAGTTCTCCTTTGTAAAACTGAAGAAGTAAACTTCAGACTCCCAACATGCATTTGCTGATCAGGTACATTTTGTGTAACCGTGTAAAATAGATTTTTTTCTCCCCATATTGGGCACTCTGCTTAAAAAAAAAAATAGAAAAAGACAGCAAAGGCCTTCTCAAATTTGTGCCACCGAGCAGACGCCTTTGATATGAAAATGGAAGGTTGCAGATCAGTTGGTGCAGTTGTTCCGAAAATGGTCAGAGAGTCAGAGAACATTTAGCTGGTTTTGAGCCAGAAGAAGTTCCATTCAGGCAATTGCTTTCCTCTGTGGTCTGTCATTGCCATCTCGTCGCACAAGGCAATCTCACTCCAGAATGTTCTCAATCCTGGTTCCCCGATAGTGGAACGAGCAAAATGCTGTCAGAGCGCAGCGTCCCTCTCCGTCTTCAAGAAGCTCTTGAAGACTCATCTCTTTCGAGAGCACCTCACCTAACACTCCTGACTCACGCTGTTCACTTTATGAACGCTTATCCTGCTCAACGTATTCGCTGCACATTTGTGGATTCTTTTTCAGTTTTGTTTGATTTCGCTTTTAGTTACTGTACTGTAGCTCACAGGCGTGTGAGTCACTTTGGATAAAAGTGTCTGCCAAGTGAATAAATGTCAATGAAAATGTTTCTTACATTCTCAGTAACATTGATATCTGGGGAAAAGGAATCTTCACGTTGTGCTGGTTGAGTTCTTGGACTGTTTTGTGGTCACACATGTAACTTACCTTTTCATCCTAGACTAAAAGAATCCCGAATTGATTAGAACAGAGACTGACTAACTTTATTTCCTATGCTGAAAAATGCCGGATGTTTTAAGAATTTCAATGGGAGGCATCCGAACTCAAGAAGTGTTTTCGTCTCAAGCTCAAAAGCTTTCCCTTCACTACTTCATTCATTTTTTATTGAAGTAAGAATCTCGAGATCTGGCTGAATCACCAGACAGCACCAAAATTCACATTATCCTGACCGGAGTTGGTTCAAGAACCGGTTCCCTGTTGGTGGTAAAGGTTAAAAATGGGAATTTTTGGTCAATTTCATGTATTTACATGAACAGTCTAAGAAGAAGAAGAATTGTCAATGAAGAATGAACATCTTTGCCATTGATATGTCTAAAGTTCTGGCCACTGACAATGTTTGCCTTTGTTTGATTGAGGCTCTAGGCCATCTTTGATCACAACTAACCAAAGACGATCAGTCAGAGACCAAATCACAACGAAAGAACTGTATTGTACTGGTGGAGGGTTCATGTCTCGACTCAATATGAGGTGAGCTCATTAGCGGCCATGGTTGAAGCTGACAATGCCACCTACCTACATCATTTCCAGTGATTTGAGAACTGCTTGGCGGTTCATAGATGACCCAGTTTTTATTATTAGTGTTTTGAGAAAGTGTCTCGTGGAGAAATGGCATATCTCTGCAGATGCCTTCAAACAGTTGGAGCAGCAGGACCCCAGGAGAGTCATGAAAAGCCCTGTGTATTCCCTCCAACTGCTGTGTCAGGCTTCTAACGCAGATATTGGATGTGAGCGTGTGTGTGTGTGTGTGTGTGTGTGTGTGTATTTGTGTGCATGCGCCGATGAAGCAATGCTGATGGATGGAGGAGTGATTCAGCTTCCTACCATTAGTTACATCAGTTAAATCACAAATAACAGTTATCCAGTATCTCTCTCCAACAACCTATGAAAAAAAAATGGCTTCAGACACAACAAGCAAACAATACAATAAATCATAAGCAAAAATCCCAGGAATTAGAGGGAAAACATTTTTATTGCCCTCGTTGATCATTCTTAACTAATTTTGCGTTCATAAAGTGTAGGTTTATTACTCAGTTAGTGACCTTAAAACAGATTCTTCGGTACACATCATGAATTCCTTAACATCTGCTATAAATAATTCAGTAAGCAGAATGAATTATATAAGAACAGCTATGAATCATTCAGTAACTACAGTACTTGATTCAGTTTCTTATATTTATACTGTTATTATGACATATTATTCAGAAACATCTACGGATTACTTCATAATTACAAAGAATAAAGCAGCTTCTATTTTGAATCACTTAGGACCACGAATCATTAAGTGACTCTAATGAATCATGTATCAATACCTAATATTATTCAGTTTCTATATTGTGGTTCTTTGATATTAACAAAATACTATTTAGTTCCTTTTTTAATCATTCAGGAACTGCTTTGCATCGTTTAGTAACTGCTGTGAAAAACGTAGTGATTGAATGATTCCGTTTATACAGTGAGTCATTTTGGAGCCACTGCGATTCATCCAGTTGATACTTTGAATAGCTTAGTCATTATATGCTATAATCATTATTATAAGTGATTCGGTTTTTACATGGAAGCATATTGTAACAGCTAAGAATGATTCAGTGACTACTTTTAGTTTTTACTATGAAACATTGAGCATTATTCAGTAACAATATTCATAATTCAAAGATATTCAGCTCCGATAGTGAAACACTACTTAAGAGTTCATTACTTTAGCCAGAGTTGTTTTTGAGAGTAGATGTTTAAGGGTCTGTATATGGGTCCAGATTTCTGTTCCTCTTGTTCATATTGACAGAACGTGCAGAGTCTGTCTGAAGTTGCTGAGAAATGTAAAGAAGTTACTTAAGAATAACCCCCCCCAGTTTGAAGGGGTTCATTTAGGCACCGGCTGATAAAGAGACACGTGTAGTGCTTGTGTAGATCAGAGCAGGACTGCTTTTTTCATCTTTGTTCTCAAGCAGCTGTGGTGCAACACACATAATGATTGATGTCTAAATAAATCAATCAGCTTTAGCCCGAGAAGAGACAGAAAGATGTAAAGAGGGCATTCAGTTTGTGTGTGTGTTTGTGTGAGTAACTAAATTAATCATGCACTGCCCTTTGTTCTCCTCTTTCAGCCTTTCGGTCAGTCCTCTGATCAGAGTGATAAAAGAGGACAGAAAGCATTTGTCCAGGAGAAAGGAGAGAGAGAGAGAGAGAGAGAGAGAGAGAGAGAGAGAGAGAGAGAGAGAGAGAGTGAGAGAAAGTGAGAGGTGTCGTCTCTCAGTGACTCATCAGATTAGAGAAGTAGGGCAAGTATTAATCAGGAAGGGGTAATGAATGACAATAGTGCAGTGAGTTACTAACATGCCAAATGATGTGACGTGATTAGAGCACGATGCACGTTGTTTTGATCAAAATCATTTATTTCTGTGATTGCTGCTCAGGATACTCACAACACAGCATAAAATAATCTGTAATCAGTAATGAAAGGACAAAGTTACAGGGATGTTATATATTATACATACGTTATATATATTGTGACGAAAAAGAGAAGAATCATTATCTAAATGGCCTGTGTGTGTGTGTGTGTGTGTGTGTGTGTGTGTGTGGTGGAGAAAGTGAAATTAATGGCAAGTCTTTGGTAAAAGGCTGAAACATCTAAACCCTTGAAAGCTGCTTGAGCTCTCTGCAGGAGTACAACCTGCTTTTTGTCAACTTTTCTCTCTCTCTCTATGTCACTATGCATTTTCAATTTTCAATTTTGTTTAAATGTAAATATAAATATTTATATAAATTATATGATCAAAAACACATTTTATTATATTTGAATATTTTTTAAGTGTAAAAAATTACTTGCTGAGTTGAATTGAATTTCATGGCATCTAATTCTCAGTTCCACCTTAAGTAGATCATTATTTTTACATTTCAGCTGTTCATTTAAGGTGGAATGAAAAATGGTCATTATAGATAGAATTATTGTAAATAATTCTTAAGAGTGGATTAGTATTCAGATTCAGAAACATTGGTGAACATAAGAACAATGTGATCTTTAACTGAATAAGACAAAGCTGAAGTGCTTGAATAACAAACAGCTCATTTAAAAGGTTTGAAGTTTCACTTCAGCATGTCACGGCATCAGAAATGGAGAAAAGGGCATTGTGCCATCTCTATCATACACAAGAGGATTTCCTCTGTATTCAACACTAGATCTTTAACACACGCAAACACACACACACACACACTCGGGTGTCCCTTTTTCCTGCAGTGTTCTTCTGCTGCACTCCTGTTATTGATCAGTGATCAGTGGAGCTCTACATGAGAGGGAGGGAGAGAGAGAGAGGGGGGGGGGGGTGTGAAGAGTGGAATCCAATACTTCTCCCACACAGAAAGACTCTCCGGGAGTCGACCTCATCAAGTGGCCACAAGTGACCTGACTCTCCTCAGCCCAGGTCTCAGAAAGCTCTAGACATTCTAGACAAAGCTCTAGACTGACATCTCTCTCTCTCTCTCACTCACTTCATTTTCAAATTCTTTTTTACCTTTAAAGGTAAGAGTGAAGGAAGAAAATCCATCAGTTGGTCTTTTATCTCTACCACTTATCTTATCATGGGGGTATTTAGGTAAAGTGAAGCAGTTGACAGTGTAGCAGTGGACAGTGCAGCAGTGGACAGTGAAGCAGTGGACAGTGCAGCAGTAGAGAGTGCAGCAGTAGAGAGTGCAGCAGTGGACAGTGTAGCAGTGGACAGTGCAGCAGTGTACAGTGAAGCAGTAGAGTGTGCAGCAGTAGAGAGTGTAGCAGTGGACAGTGCAGCAGTGGACAGTGAAGCAGTGGACAGTGCAGCAGTGGACAGTGCAGCAGTAGAGAGTGCAGCAGTCACAGTGCAGCAGTGGACAGTGCAGCAGTGGACAGTGCAGCAGTAGAGAGTGCAGCAGTGGACAGTGCAGCTGTGATGCAGCCGTGGACAGGTGCAGCAGTGGACAGTGCAGCAGTGGACAGTGCAGCAGTGGACAGTGCAGTAGTGGACAGTGCAGCAGTAGAGAGTGAAGCAGTGGACAGTGAAGCAGTGGACAGTGCAGTAGTGGACAGTGCAGTAGTGGACAGTGCAGCAGTAGAGTGCAGCAGGGACAGCAGTGGACAGTGCAGTAGTGGACAGTGCAGTAGTGGACAGTGCAGCAGTAGAGAGTGCAGCAGTGGACAGTGCAGCAGTGGACAGTGCAGTGGACAGCAGTAGTGACAGAAGAGACAGTGCAGCAGTAGAGAGTGCAGTGGACAGTGAAGCAGAGAGCAGTAGTGACAGTGCAGTGGACAGTGCAGTAGTGACAGCAGAGAGTGCAGTGACAGTGCAGTGACAGTGGTAGTGACAGAAGCAGGACAGTGCAGCAGCAGAGAGTGCAGCAGTGGACAGTGCAGCTGTGGACAGTGAAGCAGTGGACAGTGCAGCAGTGGACAGTGCAGCAGTAGGCAGCCATATCCAGCACCCGGGTAGCACTCATAGGGCAAAAGTCAAGGAAACAGTTTAGGGAGAACAAAGAAAGGAGACAAAACCCAGAACGTTCTTGCTGTGGAGCGTCAGCACTTGTTTTGGCATTAGAAATGAAGTAGGTACATGTTAATTGTTATAAAATGTATATGACTGAGCCTGTGATGCAGAGCTGCAGAGAATGGGAAGACACAAGCCGCTGATTTTGTGTCTTGGAAGAATAAAAATCATACAAACTTATTATTCTTTTTTGTGTGTTTATTATGGCTGTTTGTTTATTTACATCGGGTCCTGAGGTTTGTTTGTCCCAGGACAAAGAGGCAGATTTGTACCTTTTTATTTCCTAGTGTTTTAAAGAAGAGCGGTGTGTGTACGGGTTAAGCAAAGCGGCTGCACTGTGGTTCACTGTGCGTGTTGTTACACAATGACAAACAGTCACCTTTCACTTCTTGTGCTGGGTTGTTACCATGAAGTGTGTAATAGACACACATTTACATTTTATGTCCACGCACTTCCTCTGTTTCTGACCCAACGAGCTGAAAGATTTAAAGTCAGTTGAATTACAATTATTGATAGCAAACGTATTTTTGTCATGTTTTCCTGAGCGCGATTAGGAGGTTTGATTGAGCTGAATAAAGGCGTACCAAATTGTCACTAGTCCCAAAGGGCGGGTCTTCAGTGCCTTTAGAAAGGGAACATAAATCCGCTGTATTTCACCACAAGTATGTTCTCGGACCCCTGATGCCAGGCTTTATATTTCACCGTGCAACAGGGGGCAGGGATTTAAAGCACCTGGGGAGCAGTGATGGGTACGATACCTTGCTCAAACCCTAAGGGCAACCTCCAGTTGCAGTAATGATCCTGCCACCTTACGATCCTAAACACTAGTCCACCTGCCCCATTTTAAAGCTGACGTTACAAGTTGGGGAAGTTAGACACACTGCAACGAACAGGCCAGAAACAAAGTGCAGCAAATGTGTTAAATCCACAAAGACAAAAAAAGTGCAAAAGTCTCAAAAATGAACAAAGCCAGAAACTCCACAACAGAGTCAATGCAATGATTTAGACGTGGTATCAGTGAAGACCCATTACTGAAAAGTGAAGAAACGGATGATAGTTATAAACTATAAGCTTCGATTATAATTTTTTCTTAATGTTGTATTTAGTTTCTCACAGTTTGTCAAATGATCCTTATTCTATTAGGTGTAGAATTTGATTCGAAGTGTAAGTGCTGATGGAGAAACTGTGCTGGTATTTTATATATTAAAACAGAAGTGTGGACAGCTTCAGGTTACGTGTACACCATTGTGTTTTAGCTGTCAGCATTATGGGATTCTCTGACTGTGTATGTTGATGCCATTATGATCTAATGCATTTTAGCCTGCCTTGATCCTCTGTACACACACCCGCACACACACTTACATACGCACTAAGTCATACAAAGCAGATTGTAGACAATGCTTTGGACAACATGTGTCATTTTATACACATAGATAGATAAGCAGAAAGACAGATGGACGTACAGGTATATAGATTTAAAAACTGTTTATTTGTATACACATTTTTCACCCAGAAAATATTAATATACTATATAAAAAGTCTTGTATAAGCCCATCCCCCGGGAATCCCAGTATCATTTGTGGTTATTATTCAGTGCTAATCTTTATATTAAGTTAAATCAGGTGCTGCTGATGCAGCGTAGTCTACTGTGTGCATCCAAGAGAAAGCCAAGACTGTCGTCTTTAAACCAGTCCAAACACATGCACTTCAGGTGGACTGGACATGCTAAGTGGCCACCTAGGACTGTGTGTGTGAGTGTGTTTATCTGTGTTTCTGCTCTGCGATGAACTGGCAACCTGTCCGGGATGCTTTCTGTCATTTGTGTAATGGGCAGCCTGGACACTAACTGATGTGCAAGAATAAACTGATGGATGGATGGATGGGTAGACAGATGAATGGATGAATGGATGGATGAATAAATCCATCTATTACCCTACTCTTACTGCAGTCCTGTTGCCCTGAGAGGGTGAAATTAATTTCACTTAACCCCACAAACACTCCTATACACACACACACACACACACACAGAAGTCAGTGTTATTCATTTTCAATTTAAAAAAATGCTTAAGATCATCCCCACAGAAAGAATCTCATTTCCTCCAGATTCAAGTATGTGACCCAAGCAGTTGGTTTACTACTCCTGTTTATTTTTCTAAATACACAATGAATTTATTAACTAATATGTTATTGTAATAACTATAGTCCTTTGCACTTACACCATGTCTGTGTGTGTGTGTGTGTGTGTGTGTGTGTGTGTGTGTGGGTGGTGTGTGTGTGTGTGTGTGTGTGTGTGTGTGTGTGGGTGTGTGTGTGGGTGTGGTGTGTGTGTGTGGGTGTGTGTGGGTGGGTGTGTGTGTGTGGGTGTGGGTGTGTGTGGGTGTGTGTGTGTGTGTGTGTGGGTGGTGTGTGTGGGTTGTGGCTGCAGGTTTGATCTTTTTGTTCTACCTGGCCTTCTACATCTTCCTGGCTGGAATGTTTATTCTCACCATGTACGTCATGCTGCTGACACTCGACGACAACATACCCACCTACCAGGACAGACTCGCTACTCCAGGTAATCACGCCTACACAACACAACAGATTTATTAACATGCATATTACAGTCATACACTAATAAAGATTTATTATACTTTTAATTAGATTTATTTACAAAAAGTATAATACAAGTGTGTATTGTATTAATATATATATATATATATATATATAATTCATTATTCACATCAATCATTTACAAATGTTCAAATACATTACAAACTTGGTGTATACAACTGATTAATAAAACAGAATTTTTTTGCACACTTTATAATAATAATGTATGCAGTACATATTATGTACAAATAGGAATCATATTTACCATTAATGATCATTATTTGCATATACAGTGAAACATGAACGGATTCTTTGCACATTTGTTGTTTCAACTGTGTTATATTTCTCTCTTTCTCTCTCTCTCTCTCTCTTTCTCTCTCCAGGGATGATGATCAGGCCTAAAGGTGAAGATCTGGAAATAATATACAGTAAAGAGAACACAGAGAGCTGGGACATGCATGTTCAGGCCCTCAATCGATTCCTCTCTCGTAAGTTTGTGTGTGTGTGTGTGTGTGTGTGTGTGTGTGTGTATGCATGTGGGTGTGTGCATGTTCATGTATATATGACAACATATATCAATGGCATATTAAGTACTGACAGCACAAAGTTTAAAATAAATCCCACCAGAGTGCTCAGGGACGGAACCAGAGGGAGTATTGGACAGAGGTTGGCAGGCCCCTTCTGATTGTGTTTGGAATTATATGTCACAAATGATAGGCTTTATAGACCTGTAGGACTGTACTGAGTGCTTATTAAACTAACATTACCCATAGATGAGCTGCTTGTACACACAGCTAGTACACACGGTTAGTACACACAGCTAGTATTAATAATGTGTTAGCACATTACAGCTATACACACTGTTAGTTAATATTGTTAGTACACACTGTTAGTACACACTGTTAGTACACACAGCTAGTGCACACACAGCTACAGTACACACTGTTAGTACACACAGCTAGTACACACTGTTAGTTCACACAGATAGTACACACTGTTAGTACACACTGTTAGTACACACTGTTAGTACACACTGTTAGTTCACACAGATAGTACACACTGTTAGTTCACACAGATAGTACACACTGTTAGTACACACTGTTAGTTCACACAGATAGTACACACTGTTATTTCACACAGCTAGTAATAATAATTATTAGTTCACAGATAGTACACACTGTTAGTTCACACTGTTTATACACACTGTTAGTTCACACAGATAGTACACACTGTTAGATCACACTGTTAGTACACACTGTTAGATCACACAGCTAGTACACACTGTTAGTTCACACAGCTAGTACACACTGTTAGTTCATTATTGTGCCAGTACACACTGTTAGTACACACAGTTAGATCACACAGCTAGTACACACTGTTAGTACACACTGTTAGTTCACACAGCTAGTACACACTGTTAGTACACACTGTTAGATCACACAGCTAGTACACACTGTTATTTCACACAGCTAGTACACACAGCTAGTACACACTGTTAGTTCACACTGTTAGTACACACTGTTAGTTCACACAGATAGTACACACTGTTAGTACACACTGTTAGTTCACACAGATAGCACACACTGTTAGTACACACTGTTAGTTCACACAGATAGTACACACTGTTATTTCACACAGCTAGTACACACTATTAGTTCACACAGATAGTACACACTGTTAGTTCACACAGCTAGCAATAATAATTATTAGTTCACACAGTGATAGTACACTGTTGGGGCAATAATACTGTTAGTACACACAGTTAGATCACACAGCTAGTAATAATACCGTTAGTACACACTGTTAGTTCACACAGCTAGTACACACTGTTAGTACACACCGTGCCAGATCACACAGCAGGTACACACTGTTATTTCACACAGCTAGTACACACAGCTAGTACACACTGTTAGTTCACACTGTTAGTACACACTGTTAGATCACACAGCTAGTACACACTGTTAGTTCACACAGATAGTACACACTGTTAGTACACACTGTTAGTTCACACAGATAGCACACACTGTTAGTACACTGTTAGTTCACAGATAAATGACACTGTTATTTCACACAGCCAGTACAATACCGTTGTTCACACAGATAGTAATACTGTTAGATCACACCGTTAGCACACACCGTTAGTTCACACAGCTAGTACAATACCGTTAGTACACACAGTTAGATCACACAGCTATAATAATGTTAGTACACACTGTTATTCACACAGCTAGCAGTTAATACTCGTTAGCAATACTGTTAGGATCACACAGCTATACACACTGTTATTTCACACAGCTAGCAATAATAACAGCTAGTACACACTGTTAGTTCACACTGTTGCAATAATAATTGTTAGTTCACACAGCTAGTACACACCGTTAGTTCACACAGCTAGTACACACTGTTAGTACACACAGTTAGATCACACAGCTAGTTCACACTGTTAGTACACACTGTTAGATCACACAGCCAGTACACACTGTTATTTCACACAGCTAGTACACACAGCTAGTACACACTGTTAGTTCACACTGTTAGTACACACTGTTAGATCACACAGCTAGTACACACTGTTAGTTCACACAGCTAGTACACACTGTTAGTACACACTGTTAGATCACACAGCTAGTACACAGTTAGTTCACACTGTTAGTACGCACAGCTAGTACACACTGTTAGTACACACTGTTAGTACACACTGTTAGTTCACACAGCTAGTACACACTGTTAGTTCACACAGCTAGTACACACTGTTAGTACACACTGTTAGTACACACTGTTAGTTCACACAGCTAGTACACACAGCTAGTACACACTGTTAGCAATAACACTGTTAGTTCACACAGCTAGTACACAGCTAAAGACACTGTTATTAGTTCACAGCTAGTACACACCTAGTACACTGCACACACTGTTAGTCCACACTGTTAGTTCACACAGCTAGTACACACTCTTAGTAACACACTGTTAGTACATACTGTTATTAGCTTGGCTATAGAGTTAGTATCCACACCAATATAACTAGTGATATAACTAATAACATTAAAGGCTTAGGGACACTGTTAAGAACCACTGCTGTAGTCATCCAATAATAGAATGGTCACCAAGCAAAAATCAACATTAGCACATGAGGTGAACACTGCTTAGTAATCAATACTAAAAGCAGAAAACTGATATGTTAGCAATAATACTGTTAGTACACACTGTTAGTACACACAGCTAGTACACACTGTTTGTACACACTGTTTGTACACACAGCTAGAACACACTGTTAGTACACACTGTTAGTAAACGCTCTTAGTACACACTGTTAGTCCACACTGTTAGTACACACTCTTAGTACAATAATTTTAAGTACACACTCTTAGTACACACTGTTAGTCCACACTGTTAGTACACACTCTTAGTACACACTCTTAGTACACACCGTTAGTACACCCAGCTACAACACCCCTGACTCTTCCCGTCCTCTTTCCTCAGCTTATAACGACTCAGTGCAGGAGCAGAAGAACTACGCATGCACCCTGACCAGTACTTTATCCAAGAGGACAGTGACAATGTGAAGAACAACCCCAAACGCTCCTGCCAGTTCAAACGCTCCATCCTGGAGGACTGCTCCGGCATCACCGACCGTTACTATGGCTACAATGACGGCAAGCCCTGCATCATCATCAAGCTCAACCGAGTAAGATAAAATCAGACCAACTCTTAGAAAGCTAAAGTTATTGGTTGTATTTTTTAAGTTTGCAAAAATATAGTGTTGCCATGGTGACAGCATTTCTGGAAGACCTTTATTAGTGTCTAAGGTTTATTTACATGATGCTCTTCTTAGTTTCTGCCGTGGTTTTATTACTTGCACCTTGTGTGGAATCCTTTATTACATCAACAGGAATTACCTGCAAGTAAAACTCATTTTTACTATAAAAGCAACGCAATGGTTGCTAAGCAATATAATGCTCAGAAGTTATTGCCTGAGCTGCAAAATGTTTAATATATAGCTGCTCTGGTACACAATATTAAAGCTAAGACATTCATATTGAGACATTAAGTGTCTTTGTCTTTAACAAAATAAATAAATAAATAAAGACACATAAATAGATTTTAGATAACACAAAGTCACACTCAGTTCCACTGCAGTTCAGGTTCTTCTCTAATATTGTAGTGGCCCAAATGTATAACTGCATGTGTGAGACAGCGAACAGAAGAGTCCTCTGTGTAATGGACACTGCTGGAGGCTACGGGCCTGCTGTCCACCATGCATTATTCACCACAGCCAGTTTAGTTTTAATGACACCAACTTCCTTTCTCTCTCTCTCTCTCTCTCTCTCTCCCTCTCTCTTCTCTCTCTCTCTCTCTCTCTCTCTCTCTCTCTCTCTCTCCCTCTCTCTCTCTCTCTCTCTCTCTCTCTCTCTCTCTCCTCCTCCCTCTCTCTCTCCTTCTGTGTCTTTCTAATAGGTGATAGGTTTGTTGCCTGGGAAGAACGGCCAGACACCCTCTGTTAGTTGTGCCCCAAAGGTAATCTATCTCTCTCTTTTCTCTCTCTCTCTCTCTCTCTCTCTCTCTCTCTCTCTCTCTCTCTCTCTCTCTCTCTATCTCTCTCTCAATCACCCCCTTTTTTTTCTTTCAGTGAACAAGATCTGTTTCCTATTAAAGTTTAATTAAACCCTTCACGCAGAGGTTAGGATAGATGTTTGACTGGCATTTGGTGTGATACTGTCCCTCACAGGAACAAACACCACCACGACCAAATCAATCACTTGTTTACCTTCTCCGGGTAGCTTTACACTTTAAAATTTTGTCGAATCAAGGAATAATCTTAGAGTAGTCAGTGAATGCCAAGTAGAGTATTTGTCAAAGATCATGGCTTAAGCATCCCAAAGTTTTTAATAAGCTTTCACATTAATACATCTGCCAGGTGTACATTATTTGGCTGAGCCAATCCTATTTTAGATGCAGAATGAGCCGTTTTATATACGTGCAATATAGAGTTCTTTTCCACATATACATTAACGGCAGCTGAATGGATACCCTGAAGGGAGACACTCCGTGTGTGAAGGGCTGATTTAATAAGGTTTACTGTTTCATGACTAGATAATGATATCCAGGCCACAGGTGTCAGGTTCCTGAGAAATGCTCTTTAGTTATACAGGCAGAATTGACTGAAATCTTTAAAAAAAAAAAAGTCTCTTCCTGTACTGACCTCTTCAGGTTGTCCTCGGGTGCTGCAATATTTGAATTAATTCATGAATTATTAAGCGATAGCCTCTCTGCACAGGGTTGCTCTTTGGCTTATCTCCACCTAGCAGTTACACCAAAGAGTGCAAAGCCCAGCATCACCACTGTGCTTCATCCATTGCCGTGCTGGGAATGATCCTCCATCCAAATGGTCTGGTCAGGATTTTAATTGCTTTTGACATTAAAACTCACAATGTGTGGGATAAAGGAACCCATGAAACTCATTAGCACATATCCAGGACTTTTATTAATGACATTTACATGTTTTAAATGTAAATAAATTCCTGGAAAAAAAAAAAAACTGAATAAATTGCAAAACATGAATGGGCAGATTTCTAGTTTCAGGACTGGAGCAATTTTACACCTATACGGAAGCGCTTTCTAATAAAAAGCCATGGTAAAAGTAGGGGTCATGCACAATGGGTTGGCATCTGCAGTCAAGATTCATACAAATAAAAATGATACAAATAAAAGTTTGTATTAAACACTTCTCAGTTGGAACATCGGCCCAGCAGTTGGTTTAAAAACTATAACTAAGCACCAAATGGACTGAAAGAGCACCGAGACACTGAGAGTTCTGTCATCCTGTATTGTACTGGCCATATTTTCTTTCCATCTGTTCCTTTCTTTCTGTCTCCTGTTGTTGTGTTCCTCTCCCAGAAATACAAACTCAGCAAAGATGAATGGGTAAGAGCGAGGCTGTTCAGAGATTTACGTAGTGCTGTAAAACAAAGTAGAATCATATACATTATTTCAAAGCAGGTATGATGTTAACTCAGTTTATGGGAAATGATTGCCTGGGCGAGTTCTTCTCATCCATAATGCAGCATAAACAAGTGACTTAAGTCCATTTGAATAAATGAAGGCAATTGTTTTTCAAAAACCCCCTGTACCAGTGTGTGTTCTTCAGTATCCTCTCCACCAGATCCTTCACACCCACCAACTTAGCTTTAGCTGCAGTGATACTGATTTGCTGATTGATGATGCTATGACTTATATGATATGGCAATTTTGATTAGGAAAATATGATTAAAAATGCTCATTCTGTAAGCTTTTTTTCTTTCTTTCATTACATTACTTCATACTTAAAATGCACGAAACAAGTGTGGTGATCTCAGCGCAAGGCTTAGTTAGTAAATGATACTGTATGTAAATAAGTGCATTTCTGTATGTTCAACACCACAGTGTCATTGTTTATGAGTTAATACTAGAAAATTAAGACTATGGGTCTAGGCCCCATACTCATACGGCCATGGGTTCAAGCCCCAGACCAATAGGTTACCTTGAGGTTCCCTTGAGCAAGGTATTGCCCCCGTTACTGCTCCCCGGTCCTCTGAATGTATGGCTGCCCCATGCTACACTGTGCGTATGGGTTAAATGCAGAGAGGCATTTTACTGTGGTTCACTTTGTGCTGTGCTGTTTCTTCACAATCACTTTCAGTTCACTTTGTCAGAAGTCAAAGAGGACATAACTTCAGTACTACCTGGCTTTAAAAATGTCATTCTTTCTAGAAACGAATGCTTGTTAAATGTGGCAAGTGAAGACACAGCAGATACTTCTGTGTGGATCTTTAGAGGTTCTGATTAGTATCCCTCACTTCTCTGTCATCCACTCTTTGTTCACAGGTGTATTCTTCCTTAGTAACTGTTGCTAGTTGTGAAACTACCAATTGCTGTGAAAAACACCAGTCATTACATTGATGCAGCATGATTGGAAGTTTTGTTAACCTCTCCTAAAACTTGACAAACCCACCAGCAGTTATTAAGAAAGAACCCATTTGTGGGCAAAGCATGGATACATCAGTTTAAGGATGAATAAAAAATGTACGAAAGGATGTAGTGTTAAAGTAATTCTGTATATGTACTGGTTGATCAGCTAAGATTTTTAATGTCACCTATGTCTGTTTATCTATCTATCTGTCTATTTATCTATCTATCTATCTATCTCTAGACTGATGACACAGATAAGATGGGAGAGGTGGCATACTTTCCTCGCAATGGTACATTTAACCTCATGTACTATCCATACTACGGCAAAAAAGCTCAGGTATATATTTGCTATTTTTTAATATACAGATACATGCAAACCCTATTAGTTTAGACGGTGTATTGTTAATGGTACTACAGCACCAACTAATTTTAATTATAAACATATCACAAATGTTTTGTGGCTCGTTCAATAAGCAGTCATGTCCAAAATCATCAAGAAATTTTGTCTAGTGCATAGTGATAAAATGTTTTGATTGAATATTATGAGGTATGATTTGTTGCTTGATACTTAATATAACCAAGGACACGGTAGCATACGAAAGATCAAGTTCAATGACTTGGGCATAGGCCGAAGCAACAACACTCCTCATCACTTCAAGGAGAAGGGGCGGGGCAAAACTGTCCTTAAGAAACAATCTATACATGTTAATGTTTGTGACATCACAACCACAATGACCTCAATACGATTTATTTTTGCAGCTTGGTTTTGATCTATATAGACTCTTTTGAAAAGATTTAGCTTTTATGTAGTACGTTTACACTTTATTATCTCAAAAATTAAAGACTTTTTAAAGATTAAAGACATGTCAGACTGGCTGGCGTGAGCAAAGTTCAAAGTTCAACCCTAATAATCACCCCTGATTTAGCTAAATCTGCTGATTAGTAACACCTTATTTTGAATTATGAGAGGGAAACGGCTCATTTCTGCAGAGCAGAAGTCTGGTAGGAGTTCAGTTGAGCATTTTTTTTGTACTGCTCCCAAAAATCCCTGGAGCTCCTGTAGAAGGCATTGATTAGAAACTTTCCATGAATAATGAAATGTCACTGGTGAAAATCCAACTTTTTGTCCAATGCAGGTAAATTACTCGCAGCCTCTCGTGGCAATCAAGTTCCTCAACATCACCCTGAATGCAGAGGTCAACGTGGAGTGCAAAATCATCGCCAACAACTTCCCCACCGAAAACGAGCGGGACAAGTTCGCTGGCCGCATCTCTTTCAAGTTGAAGATCAACTCCAGAAACTAAGCAGACCAAAGTGCGTTACCTTCATGTACACACCCACATATATATGCTTTTTACACTCATGTAAATTATTCTCCCTTACCCAGACTCAATCATGCACAGGATAGTTTGGATACACACACACATGGCAATCATCTCTGATCATCTCTGTAAACACACTGCTGTAGCTTGCCATTCTGTACATTCTTACCTCCAATGAAGGCGTTGGTGAAAGATAAGATGCTGCTGAATAAGCTGTATCTGTTGTGTTAGGGCTGCACAATAGAAACAAAATATATTGCTATACATTGTGAGTGTGTTATGCCTTGCAAAACATAAAAATATGCTGGTGAATCAATGATGCGACATGCTTTTTATCTTGCAAAATGCCTTGATTCAGCCACAGAAACACTCAGCTGGAACTGTGATTGGTTAAGATGCTCATTTAAATATTGCAGCCTTCTGTAATATCAAGGTTACACATTTAAGTGATATGCTGTGCCGCCCATTTGTGAGGTGTTTGTGTGTGTGTGTGTGTAAACTGACATGAATTTTTTTTTTCAAAACGTTTAAATCTATACTGCATGATTACCTGTTAAGAATATTTATGGCCTAAAGTGGTATGACTTTCATGTCATGTCTCCAAAAAGGCAAAATAATAATAATAATAAAACACTTTACGATATTAAACAAGCGATATTAAAGTCTTTAACAATTTTCTGGCAAAAAAGACTCAGAGGTGGAGACATGTGCAATTCTACGAGTTTGTCCCTCGGCGTGTGCTGAGAGGATAGTGTGTATGTTGATGTGTGTGCTTCTGTGCGATGCTGCATTCATTACCAGCTGAGATGTTTCCTGCTTCCAAGAAAACACTCCAACTCATAATTCCCAAGAGCACCGCCCCAGCTCTGCTCCATCACTTGATGGCAAGAAGTTGAACAAGGGGTGATTATGGGATTTACAGTTTGTGGGCAAATGTTTACAGTTTGCATCTGCTTTTCTTTTTGTCTGGACCTAGAATTGCTGAGATAAGCTCCAGGACCTTCAACAACCCTGGTTAGGATAAGTGGCTTAGATAATGGATGTATGGCTGAATGGCTGAATGGATGGATGGATGGATGGAGGCAATTTTAGACAGTTCAGAAACCTCAGAAAGGTTTAATGTGAATTGGTTCATGGTCAATAAACTTATCTTGGATTTCTTTACAGTGGTGCTGAATAAAACCAGGGTTCTCTAACACAAGTCATTTTATTACCTACCCAAACCCACCAGTGAACCAACATGTGCCTCCTGAGGTTTATATGGAATGATGATGATGGTTTGATGTTTTTTTGGACTGAAAAGGTGAAGCTCTAAGTTGGAAAAATCCCAGTTGTCATGAATGCAGCCCATCTTTCACCAACATTTTACTGTTAAGAATTGTGAGAGAGTTGCGCTGGTCTTTTTGCAGTTCTGTTTTTCCTGACATCAGGTGCGTAATGCTGACGTCATACGCACATTCTAAACCAGGGATGTCCTGGTGAGGTGCTTTCCAGCAGAGTTCGATTGTTCCCTTGCTCATACACACTTGGTTTAGTTAATAAGTTCTCCGCTATGTTTGGTTCGTGTGTTTGAAGAGGCAAACTACCAAACTGTGCTGGACAGCAGTGTTGGGAACCTGTACTCTGTACTAATAAGGAGTGGATTGTTCTAAACACGAAAACACTCTGTTCTAAACTCTGAAACACTCCTCATTTATGTGAGATGTGTTTACTGATGTTGATTGAAATGTATAGTTTTTTTTTTTTTCATTTTGCTTGTTTTTTGCATATTTAATGTGTATTTCACACGTGGGATTGTGTATTTTGTATTGATTTCTTGGTTGCGTTTAGTGGACCAGGAGGAAGATATGTGTGTGTGTGTGTGTGTGTGTGTGTGTGTGTGTGTGTGTGTGTGCATGCGTGCGTGCGTGTGTGTGTGTGTGTCTGTGTGCATGTGTGCGTGTGTGTGTGCACGTGTGTGCGTGCGTGTGTGTGTGTTCCATTCTACTATTGTTCTTGTATCATGTCTCATGTTCTGAGAGCATTAGCTCTGGGCTCATTCGGAGGTTGTTTGCGGTCGTGGTAGAGTTAGTGAACGCTACAAAAGTTCATGTTTCATACTTCAGGGAAATCATTCCTCAGATCTGTAGCGCAGTTCAGTCTGCAACATGTCAATAAAAACAAACCAGTTTCACTCATTTCATTTCTGCTTCTCATCCTTCCCTCCCGCCACACTGCTGCACCATCTGTAACTAGTGGGGTTAAAGGCACATTCGCCATTTTCAGCCTACCTGTCCTTTCTGTACCCTGTGGTTCACTGCAATGGATCATAGTTTTGAGAAAAGGAAAGAAAACTCCTTAGAACCTCCAACAAATGTGACACACATGAATCTTCATAGCAATAAAAAACAACGTCTTATACGGAAATTCCACAAAGATCAAGGATCTGTCTTTAAAATGTATAAATTTTACCATTAATGTTTTTTTAAGGCACACAATGATGCAGTTAGCTGTCCAAAAGGTTGAATCTGTGTGAGAGTGACATCAAGTTATTTGGAATAATTTTTGTTTTTTTTTCAGATTTTTGCTTATTTTTGGTCATAAATATGGAGTATACAAATGGAGTCTTCTGTCCAGCGTCTGTGTTTGTCGTCTGTGTGTAGCCAAGCGATGGTCATGGCTAGTTGCTCAGGTTTACTCACAGTTGCAAAGTAAGAGTTCATGTGCTTGATGTGTAGAGTCAGACATTGTACAGGAAACCATATGCATATTTCCTGTCATTGAGAATTTGAAGAAATTTATAATCAAATTATATCTATTTAATAACCTCAAAGGCCACCAGTGTCTACAACACTGCCTCCACCATGTTTTGTGTTATCAAGAATCTTCTGACTCTGTCCTCTAGTGGACATGCTGCTTAACATCGACCCCCAACATTAAAACCAATGAAAGGATGTGAGCAGTGATGCATTATATGGTATCTCAAACTGTTTATTGCAAATGTACTTCCATACTTGAGCAACTACACATTTTTTAAAGGTTGGGCAGATCATTTCTATGTCTAAAGATAAAAAATGGTTATGACAGGGGAGACAGGGATTGGGTTGAAAAATGCTGGAGGATTCCCTTTAAAGGGGCTCACCAGTTCCTTTAGATGAATGACATATGTTCAAGTGGGAACACCCACACACACACACACACACACACACACACACGCACACTCACATTCTGCCCTTCTGTGTCATACCCTCTAGCCGCACCAGTACATGCGCTCTTCTTCTAACGGACTAATCTCTTAATCTGATTGGGTAATCCAGGTTAGGTAGTGTTCTTCATCCCTCCATCAGTCAGTTTTTCCTCCCCCCTAACACCTGCTCTTTCTTTCAATCTGTCAGTCCATCCTGCTCTATTCTCTCTTATATACATACATATATGTAAGATCACATCCTCTGCAGGGAACACTTAAATATACTAATATTTTTAAGTCTCTTTCCTATATTTCTTCCGAAGAGCCAGACTTTAGTATTTTTAACAAATTCTTGAGGAAGAGTTCTCCAGGCTTCCTAAAAGAAAAATGTTTTTGGCTCTCGTTTTCAGTCCAGTCCCTGTACCTGAGCAGTTTTAGAGGACTGTCTTTGTTTTTTAAGCCACCCAGTGACCTACATATGAAAAACTGTTGCAGAAAAAAGTGTCTAACTTAATACATGAAGCAGCAATTGCAGACGATTGCAGATGAACAGGTGAATATTTTACTGCACACTGAGGGATGGTGGTGGTCTGGTGGTAGGATACTCGGCTATGCACCAAGAGGTCACAGGTTCGAATCCAACCTCCTGCATGACCACCATTGGGTTCCTGAGCAAAACCCTTAACCCCAAATTGCTCCAGGGGAATCAGGAATTGTAAGTCACTCTGGATAAGAGCGTCAGCTAAATGCTGTAAATGTAAACGTAAATGAGTGGCTGGAACCCCTGTATCTAGACTCTTTGTATCCTTGGCAGCCAGTCAATATGCCAAAGATAAGACAGTGTAACAGGCCTAAGACATTTATTTTTCCTAGCAAAATATAAAGAAACAAGGGTTGGCTCTGTGTGCGTGTGTATGTGTGTGGGTGTAAATACGACCCCCACGGCCTCTCTATGCCCGATGCATATTTGATAGCCACACTGCGAGGAAAGTAGGGGACAGCTGATCCATCAGACCACAGGGGTCAAAGCCTTATTAAATATTCATGAGTGACAGGTTCCATATTGCATCACATTTACACAGCCTGCCGCAGACATCAGCCCTCATTAGTATTGCCAGAAAGGTGAATGATGTCCCAACCTACACCCATCACTAATGTTCCCAACTTCAACATATCACTCATGGGGCACAGCCTGCATCACAGCTACTTTCAAAGGGGGGCCTCCTAGTGGACTGACTGGCTTACACACCATCCTAAATGGTGACTGTCTGGTGTGGGACATGGGACATTTTCACCAGGCTGAAATTCATCACCAGTATCAGCATCAGCAACTCCACATCCACCACAACCAAATCCACCATACATTACTAAGGGTGACAAAGCAGCATCACGTGGCACATTTTCCTTTGGATTGCCTTCTTGTCATCTTTTTGAATGTATAAAGACTGGTTTGATAGAATACAGCAATATGAAATATATTAATGAAATATATTCAGTTATGTACATTTGAAAGTCTATGAGATTTAACACTAGCTTTGACTGTATCCAGAGTCGGTTTTTGGCTTTTTTTTTTTTTTTGGGGGAAAAAAGAAGCTGTATTTTTACTCTCTGTGCTTTTATGCTCATTTGAAATGACAATACTGCTTTGGAATGATGTTGGAAAAATGTTTCGAGCTTGAAGTTAATAACCAAATAAAATGCTAACCTAAAAGCTGCCTAACAGCCACAAACATGTCTTGTCTTTCTGTTGCTCTGTGTTTGTCAAAGAGCCCAAGAACAAAGGGCTGCCTCTTCACCCAGTGCTCTCTGTTCTATATCATGGAAAAATGGGAAAACTGATAGGAAAATGACAAAAAATCAATTATTAAAATGGAAAAAAATCACTATTTTTATGTGTGTTATTGTGTTATTTGGCATGTCCCAATGGGTAAAGTTTAGGTAGTCTATTTCAAATTAATTCAGTGTACCAAATAGGATCATTATTCATTTAAAAGTGGAATATTTTTAATAAAAATGCAAAATTAGGCTGCTTGTATAATCCTAACTCTAACCCAAAAGCTAACGCTTCTGATAATCCACTGAGTTTAGCCAGATAGTTTGTTAATGGTTAAAGTGTCTGTAGTTCATCTATAGGGGACCGTCACTAAAGTGTGACCCAAACTTTTGTATGTTAACTACATACAAACATACATTTACATTAGATTACATTTGCAGGAGCTTACCATACATAAGATTCATTTCATTCCTTCATGGCCTTTTCATGGCCTTCATGGCCTCTGAGCATGGCTAATTCAATTCTTTACTTGGTTTGTGGTTTGGCTAAAGTTCACCATGCAGGGGACTATCAGAGCAACTAAATGCACCTATGCAATCTGACAGACTTGCACTCACTGAGTTACTCCAGGGGGACTGTCCCTGTAGTTAGGAAATGGTTAATACTCTGGATAAGATAACTGTAAATGCAGGATATTTTAGGAAGTATATGAACAGGCCCAAATTGTGATGGCTAAACCAGTGAGCCAGAGCAACTCCAAAGATCTGGTGGAATATTCCTCATATGCAATGGTTACTCCCTGCGATGGGCTGGCGACCTGTCCAGGGTGCGTCCCCCGTCCTCGCCCTGTGTGCGCTGGGTTGGACACCAGCACTCCCCCGCGACCCCGTTTGGGACAAGCGGCAGATAATGGATGGATAATGGATGCAATGGTTAATATCTACCAAAAGTGGCCCAAGGAGAAGCTGTGAACCAGCGACAGGGTTGTGGATGCCCAGTGCTTATTGATCTGCAAGGGTAGGGAACAACCAAAAGTGCTACTGAAAAAGCACATCATGGCTTTCTCCATATTATGCTATGTAACTGCAATCTGCACATCTTCAGATGTCTTGTGGAACCCATGCCTTAATACTCAGAGCTGTTTTGGAAACATGAAGGGGGCTATACTTATTGTGAAAAGTCAGGGTGAACTGTTTCTAGAACCACTGAAAGTAATCTAAAGAGCCAAGGGATGAGAAAGAGTGTGTGTGTGCGTGGGTGTGTGGGTGGGTGGTTGTGCATGTGGGTGTGTGCTTTTCATCAGAAATATCAAACATCAAAAGGTACAGAAAACCAAAAAGTAAAAAGAGACAAGACACACATATACACACACACACACACACACATTGCTTGCAGTAATTCAATCCCACTAGAAGTCCTGAAGTATGTCAGTCATGTGTCAATTTAAATGAATGTATTTAATCGGATTGTGAAAGCAATGTTGACCTTCCTCACCTTTACGTCACATCACCTTCTCTCTCTCTCTCCCTCTCCCTCTCTCTCTCATTCTCTAGCTCTCCCTTCATTCCCCTTTCATGAATGACATTATCTGAAACCAAGAGAGAGAGAGAGATTAAGCAGTATTAAGGGTATTTGCTAGTCTAAAATAGTCCTATCAAGAGCAGGTGACACACACACACAAGATGGCGCGTGCGCACACACACACACACACACACACACACACACACACACACTGCAAATCCAGTTCTTCAATCCAAACGCACAAATTGCCTTCCACAGGTTTCTTCCTACGTCTCATTCCATCCATGCAAAGGGGCTAAAAGCAAGACATTTTTCCACTAGCTTCCAAAAAAGCTGCCCAGTACAGAAGGAGTTTATCTATTCTTTATAATATATATGCATAGGACTTCTTATACATTCTTATAATTTCCCCATATAACATACACAGTATGTGTGTAATATGCAGTGCTAGGTAAAGGTCTTGAGCCAGCTTTTATTTCTTCATATTCTACAGAATGCTGAGTGGCTGTAGCTCCTTTATCTAAGCATCATGTATCATTAGGTACTTTGCATTCTGTCACAGTTAAACATTTGTTCCCTTTTCATTAAATGAATCAACAAATGCTAAGTCAAGACAGTTGGACGGGCATATTGTAGTATTTCTGCAACATCAAGGTGATTCTTTGGGAAGGTGGCTCAAGACTTGCACACAGTGCTGTATAAAGAAAGCCTGTAAGAAGGGACGGGAACTCTGAGAACTTGGCTTGCAGTTCTTGGAGTTCTTGGCAGTTGTTTAGTTCGATTTCTAGCTCGCGTCCTTTCCATGAGGATTAGAAATGTTAAACTGCCCTTTAGTGCGAGTGTGTGTCCACCCTGTGATGAATTAGTGGACAAAATATTGACTCTTAAGCTGGTTAGAACTCTCTTTATAGACTCGTTATAGATTGTATTTATATGTATGCTGCATGTGTTGCAATAAATCACTGTAGCTATTGCCTCATTTCCTGGCAAAAAATAAAGAAAGGATGGGTGGCTTAAGATATTTGTTACACTTCTGTATTTGGTAAAATGCATTTGTTCACATGTTTAACAAATGAGTGTTAGTAAAACTAGCTGCTCAGGTAACCCCTTTTTTACATATGCTGCATTTAGTAGATACTCTTATCCAGAGCGACTTCCATGTCCTGATTACAGGGACAGTCCCCCTGGAGCAACTCAGGGTTAAGCGTCTTGCTCAGGGACCCAGTGCTGGTAGTGGCAGAGGTGGGATTTGAACCTGGGACCTTGAACCATAGGTCCATAGGCAAGTACCCTACCACTAGACCACCACCATTTACCCCAATTTTTTTTCAGGCAAATATGTGAGCAATATCTGTACTTGTTAATATCACTGTCCAGTCCAGTCAGGCAGTTCTAGTCTTTGACCTCAGATTCTAATCAGCATTGTTCCACCTGCCAGGCCTAGGCTTCTGTATAAAGGTTCTGCTCTGTTCTTTGGCTATTCATAGCAGACTCTTCTTAGAACTTTCACGGGAGCCTGATGAAGGTGAAGCTCAAGATACATGACTTTGGCCCGGCTGCACTTTTAATAGGATGCAGTCTTGGCATCCCTTTGAGAGATCTAAAGGAGCCTCCTGCAGGAGCAGCTCAGCACTGAGGACATCCCTCCACTGCACTGCATATATCTTCATGCAGTCTTTTCTGCCCCCTGCCTGCAGGTAATGGAGGTGCATGTGAGTGTCTGCAAGCAAAAAAAAATGAAGCTTGGTTTTTGCCATGCAATCAATAAAATGGAACACATGCCATGCACATGTGCCAAACAGGGCTTTTGTCAGAGCTTTAAAGAACACATAATGTCACTGTGACCAACATATATCCAAATGAAGACCTATCACGTCCCTGCTGAACATTTAACCTGCAAATGCTCTCCCGATGATGCATTTTCAGAGCTTTACATCAGCACTGCTCAAAGATCCTTCACGCATCTTTTCTGGACCTCTCCATTGGAACTCATTTCTGTTAGCAGTCTTATTGTAAAAAAAATTTAAAAACTGTTTAATTTTCAAATTTAAATTTCAAAACAGTAAAATCATTAATTGTTTACTAAAATAAGCAAATAAGACATAAAAAAAAATGTACATTTATGAAGGAAAGGCCAGACCTGACCTGCTGAATGGGGTTACAGCTCATATAATGTGATTCATTTTATTGTTAGTATAAAAGCAGTTATCAGCAAAGAAGTGCCAGCTATTGTAGATAGACAGATAACTGGGGATTCACTTGATATACTCAGACCAGAGTTCAGTGTCTTAGTGAGTCAGTGCCATAAAGTCTGATACACAATGACTTGTTAAAAAGAGAGCACAGTTGATCAGGCAAGCAAAACAATATCTCTCCACACCCTCTACCCTCTACTCCCCAGTTTGGACAAATTTAATCATGTTTCGGAGAACTGCACAGGGACACTTGTTCATCAAGGTGAAAATCAAGCAAACGTACCCTCAAAGTCAAAGTGGGTGTCTTACACTAAATATGTGTTCGTTCTTTGGTCAGAAAGAGAAAGGAGGCTGGGTCTTTGTTAATCTCTTGAGTTTCAATGGAGATCCCAATAAATCTCAGTCTCATGTGCTCAGATTTGCAAAACTACAGACAGGAATCTCAATATAAACTCGACTCAGTTTTTTATCCAAGCCTGTCCAGTTTTGAAGATGTGAGTTAGTATTCCCATTACTGGGCCAGACCTCATAGCTCATGTCGATCTTCCTACGCACGTTATTCCTCATGGTCTCAGCAGCATACCATACTGTATGTCCTTCTGCTGTTATCAGCATGCAGCACGTCCTTCTGATTTGACTAGTGTGCTTCCTTCTGGTATCACTATGGCATATGTTCTTATGACTATCCCTAGCATGCTGTAGTTCCTTCTGGCATCACCAGCATGCTGAAGTTGTCCAATGTGAGCTGTGGTATCACTAAAATGTGCCGTTATATAGCTTGCATGGTGTATATGCTTGCTATCATTAGCACTGTGTTTCCCAGCATTACCCCGTGCATGCTCTTTCCTCATGACATCACTAGTATGTCCTTTTGATTTCACCTGCGTCCATCTTTATGGTAACTCCAGCATGCCATGTTCCTCTAGGGCCACTTGAGTCCTGTTATACACCTTCCGTATGGCTCTAACCACCCGAATGAGAACAGTCTTGGCCTCCACCTGAGTCTCCACACACACCAACCTGTAGAAAAAGGGCCTGTCGGGCATTGCCACGAAGGCCAGCTCGGCTGCTTTCCTCACCCACCATGTGTGGTGCTGGGCCAGGGTCACCCGATAAGCATCCCGGCAGAGCTCAGAGGGACTGCGGAAGCGGTTGGCCTTCGGATCCTCTTCAGCCAAGCTGTGTAAAAAGAGCTCCAGCCAGAGCAGGGCGCGGTGCAGCCGGAGAAGGGTCCTGCAGCCTGAGGCCGTCTGCTGGTTGAAGTCCACCAGGCCACATGCCAGTTCCTCTTTGATCATGGAACGCACAGACTTGTAAGCAAAATTATCTAAATGTTCCACTCTTGCTGTTGGTTCCATCTCTTGCGCTTGCCTGCTTGCTTCCTCCTCTTTTTGGGCAAGTTCACGGATGATGGAGGTTTTAGCCTCGATTTCTTGGGAGATCAAACCCACCATTGGGCCTAATGCATCCATGAACCTGAAGGTGGACAAAAAGCGAAAAGCAGTTGATGTAGCTAGTAAGAGTGAGATAAGGAAATGGAGAGCAAACAGCAGCAGCAGTACAAGAAAAAATGTGTGTGTGGGTGCGTGCGTGCGTGTGTGTTCTCTAACTTGATAAGCTCGTCCCAGCTGGCCAGGTAAGGCTTCAACAGCACATCATTGGCTGAGAAAGGTGCGGCCTGTAGATTCATCAGCAAAACAGCAACCTGGAATTTCTGCCCTGGACACAATCTCAATGGAGCCATGTCATCTTCTTCTGAGGAGTTATTCACATTCAAACTAAAGGACTAATACGAAGAAGAGAAAAAAAACAAAGGTGAAGGTGGAGGAGAGGGAGAGAGAAAAGGGTGAACATAAAGTCTGCATTAATGGTATAAAGTGACATTCACAAACTCTGACGCAGCTTTCTTCAGGCTTCAGGATGAACATTTAATTCGGGAGTGGGAGTTTCGTAATGCAGCAATTTCACATGTATATGAGTTACAGACTGGAAAGAGCACTGAACACAACAGCCCTAACAGCCATAATAATCCAGCCTTCTCAATGAATTGATATTATCTGTCCAGTCTTCAGTGACCCCTTCCAGCTTCCATGGGCCAGGAAAATTAAGCCTAACTGACACAAAATTAACAATTATTTTTTTTATGTAGATGCTAATAGATGAGATGAGGTGGCAAATTGACACTTTTCACTCTCATAATACACCAAATTGTGATTTTTTTGGCTGGAATTGTTCATTATGGCTCATTAACCATGTCCATGTCAGAGTTTGACTTAAATGATTTAAAGGCGTACCTCTTCATCCTGAATATAAGCCTTCAGGCAATAGTTCCAGTTGTCCAAACCACCATCTAAGTCAAGAGAGGGAGGAGGAAAATAAGATTATACAGTCAAAAGTGCAAGCCGCATTCTCATCTCATAAGAAGACTCTTAGGTAAACCTTCTGAACAATGAATCTAGCACACAGTTCACACAACCATTGGGGCCGATCATATCACCTAGAACAAAAATTCTCATTTGCATGCAAATCACCCCTTTTTTTGAGCAGTCTAATCCCACACCTTCTCACATATTTATCAGTGGATGAAGCCCAGCAGACTCTGATTACCAAAAGCACAAAAGAAGCTCTAACTGGATTAAACGGGAGACTGAATTGACACAACGCGTAATGTACTAGGAGGATAAGAACATGATGCTTTGTGTTTAGGCTTGAGAAAGAGAATGCCTATGCACTGCCCCTCAGATCATTGTCTGGCTCACTGATACATACAATACAAGCACTTTAAGCAGCCTTCTAAGATTGATATTTTCTTCAAACCGGGTTTACGGAACAACTTGAACAATTAAATATAACTCATAAATGCAGCGGTCCAAGGAACAGACGTGGCCTAGTGGTTAGGTACTAGGGCCCAGGATCAGAAGGTTGTGGGTTAAAATCCCAGATCAGTAGGTTGCCCTGAGGTACCCTTTAGGAAGGTACTGTCACTGCTCCCGGGGCGCTTTCAAAAGCCTCCTTCTTATTGTGTTGATCCCTCAGGAATCCTATCCAGGTCCCTTTTAAGTGAAAGTGACTATTCTTGTCATTGTGAAACACAGCACAACAAAATTACACCTCTGCTTTTTACCTAAACACACATGCAGAAGGGGGTAGCTAATGAAAGCACCCAGGAAGCAGTGACAGGGATGGTACCTTGCTCAAGGGCACCTCAGGGCAACCTACTGATCTGGGATTCGAACCCATGACCTCCTGATCTGAGGGCCAACTCTCTAACCATTAGGCCACCACTGCCCCTTTAACCTTTTTCAGGAAATCATTGACTACAGAAAATGGAAAATCAAACTTATATCTCAAGTCAACATTAAAATCTACCTAAAATAAAAGTGAAAAGTCTTGTTTCTCCATAATCTTTGATAAATAAAGTGCCATCAGACATTTTACTACATTATAATCCATAATGCCAGTCAGTCATTGTCCGCAGCTTGTCCCAAGCAGGGTCGCGGGGGAGTGCTGGAGTCCATCCGAGCTCACACAGGGCGAAGGACGGGGGACACACCCTGGACAGGTCGCCAGCCCATCGCAGGGAGGAGCGAGACAGGGACGGCACCTTGCTCAAGGGTACCTCAGGGAAACCAATTGGGAAGGGGTTTGAACCCCCGATCCTCCGATCATGCAGGCCAATGCCCTAACCACTAGGCCACCACTGCCTATAATCCATAATATCAAACCATATTTTTTCAAACATCAACTATCATTAAAATCAGTATCCATCTCCTTTCCAAGCCTCCTTTATGTGTATCTCAGTTGTGCTCACTGGTTAAATTGCACCAGACAAGCCACATCCTGCTCTGTGACTTTCCTCGTTGGAATTCTATTACATTTTTTACCAATACATGTAAAAATTCTGAAGACAGACATTTACATTTACACTTATGGCATTTAGGAGATGGTTTTAACCAGAGTGACATAGTATGTCGATGCATAAGTAGGTCCACTGGTTGTTTTTGGCATTAAATAAAATGGATATATTTTTGTTCTAGACTTTGGTTCTCCATAAAGAGTCAGTAAGAGTAACTCTCTACAATGAGATATTTGACATTAAACTACACTGAATGGCATAGTTTGGATCTTAATGACTTGTTTAAGGAAGAGATTTCAGTTCTGTACAATTCTGTAATTCTCTCTTAAACAGAATCTCACATGAGCTCAGAAGCTGTTTTCCACTGTTTATACTGTAACACAGCCAAGAGTTTTACTGGTAATGCGGGCGCACACACACACACACACACACACACACACACACACACACACACACACACACACACACACTATCCTGCTGAGTTACACAAATACACATACAGGTTTCTGTGAGTACAGTTTTCAGGACTTTGTGACCAAATATTTTCGTTTCAGTACTAAGGCCAAGAATTCTTCTGCAGGCAAAACACGTGGAGCAGAGATCCATATTTCCCATCATGCTAATGCCCATTACATGGAGTACATCTACAGCAGAACATGTAATAAAAATTGGAACACAAATGGAAGAATTCTTCTTTAAGCAGTTTCGAAGGCATGAAGATGTTAACCTTAATGTCCAGAAGACATTAACGATTATTATTAACGATTCACAAATGAGTATAATTCAGATTAATCCGATTTATTTCCGTATTTGTATTTATTATGATGAAACTTTATTGTACTCGAATATAAGAAGTCATTTAAGTTGCGCATAAAAATGGTCAATCACCACACAATGTAAAAGAATGTGTCTCAGTGTCATTCGGTGCAAAGTTTTGCAGCATTGAAGTGATAAGACGTAAAATTCAGAGTTGAATTTTAAGCCTAGCATGAATGATTTAAAAGATACCATTATAACTGTAACACTCATACCTAAGATAAAGACAAGGATAAAATTACTTTTTAAATCATTTTAAAGAGGTTTTGCTTGGTAGATGGAGTTTAATGGACAAAGATGAAGGTTAGGAGTCACACTTACTGAACCACAGGCTGCAGAGGAAGATGATGATGAAGATGATGGCGAGGGCGCCCCTGCCTTTCACACCCATGATGCCGTTCTGTATTCCTTCACTTTCCTACTGTCTCAAATACTCTCAAAATCTCTCTCTCTCTCTCTCTCTCTCTCTCTCTCTCTCTCTCTCTCGTCACTTCTCCGAGACTTGAGTCTGTTTTGCAGAGGTGTCCTGACCTTTGGCCTTTCCAAAAGTGGTACCTTTCTCTCTCGTGTCTCTTTCTGTAACGCGCCGGTGCCAGCGAGGTCGCTGGGCACCTGTGTGCGAGCCCCGCCCCCCGCCACGTGACACTTTCTTTTGTTCTTTTTAGCCAGATCTTAATAAATACTTTTGAACAACTACTTTATCACTCTCAGCTCCGTCTGCGTCTGTTGTTTCTACTTCTCTTCAAAGCCGTGGAACGTTCTGGACATTCCCATTTTTCTGTTTCTCTCTCGTTCTCTCTCTCTCTCTCTCTCTCTCCCTCTCATATTCTTTTAGTTGTTAGTTAGTTGTAGAGTCTAAGGGTCCATAGATTAGTCATGGGTATCCTGTCTGTCCTTATAAGGTAGTGCTTATTGTCCTACAGTAACCCTCCAACACACACACTCTATATCACAATGAACCTGGAGCCTTTTGATACAAAGGCAGTATTAGTGACCATGTCATGCATGAAGGATTAAACACACACACACACACACACACACACACACACACACACACCCCTAACCCTATTAAAGGATTCCATTCTGTCTTTATTTTTAGGTATTAATGTATAATGTACAATGTTAACAGGACTCATTTATATCCCTTTTTTATTTAATTCAGCTTCCATGTTCCCAGACTTTGCACGCTGAGCACTGCCTGCTTTATTATTCTTAGGAAATTCAGCTGCCTGAGAAATGCAGAGGAAAAAATATATGTATTCAGTTGCTTTGCTAATGATTAACTTATTTTATCATTGGGTTGTGTGTTACTTATAGTCGATATTATTTTGTTCATTTTAGGGACGGTAGTTGGTGCTACTGTTATTGCCTGTTTCGAAACATTTCCCTGGCCCTGCACAGCATGCAGTCTCTGGTTGGGATGCATGTCAACCAAATGGCCTTGGTCAAAGTAGGTGGGTTTGGCCACATTGAGCAACAAAAAGCATCCACCCTTCGAGAACAAGTAGATATCTGTACTGAGAAACTATTCACTGCTGATTCTGGGATGTATTTTTGAAAAGCATGCTGCATTTGTCTACATATAACCTCCAACCATAGACTTTTAACCACCATTAACTAACAGTGGCTTACCATACTTCCTATGCTATAATGAACCAAATCGTGATTGAGCGCCATATGAAGTATAAGGGCTTATTTAACAACAATACCATTAAAGTGATGGTTCATCTAAAAATCAGTTGCCCACCATTTTCCATTTAAGCTGATTTGTGCCATACTGTGGTTTTGGACATTGTCCGGTACAGAAGAAGGATTTGAATCCATCGGCATTCAAAGTGGAAGACCATCCAGCTGAAGAACTTTCTAAACCAATTTTAAAGAATATTATGATTTAAGAATACACCATAGTCAAAGTTTTTCAGTGATGGCAAACAATGGTTTCATTAAAAGTAAAAAAGTCTGAGACAAAGCATGCAACATCTTCCTGCTACAATACAGTGATTGAAGCCTACCTCCAAGATTAGTGGAATGGGTCTCCTGAAGTTTGTTTCTTAACATTTTCAGTGTAGCTTCAAGACTAATACACTTAACAAGGGAGCCTCCAATTCACATTGTGCAAACCGACTGTGCTGATTTAATGCTGATTTAATGTCACTGCTATAGATCTCACTGATGTTACATCTTGAGTGCTTAGCCTTTAAAGTGACTGGCTCCTCCACTTTAATAAAAATAGTTTACCGTCCTCCTAATCTCGAGCTTCTTCTCAGATATATGTGAGATGCTCACGTTAGCCTTCGCTCTGTCATCTTCTGCTTTACAGCAAGGAGACTTTAATATACATGTTGATGTGCTCATGTCCATATTTAATTATTTTTATCTGTTCCAGCTTGTCAATTTTCCTACACACACTCATGGCCATACTTTGGACTTACTCTGCTCTGCTGCTATCACTAATGTAACCATTGATGGAGCTCAGACTGGTACTTCAGATCATATTACAGTTTTACCCTTTATTTCCCTCACCACAGGGCACACCTTAAGCGTACAATCACCTATCATCAGCTGAAAGATGATAACTCTCGAATGTTCTCAGAGCTAATCTCTTCCTATCTTTCTGATCATGTCAAGATTTTGGGTGTCGATGACCTTTTATCCCTGCACAGTCAGTTAGTATCTGTCTAGAATGAAGTAGCACCTCTAAAAAATAGATTTGTATCACTCTCGCACTCCTCGCCTTGGTTCACTACCGAGGTACGATCTACGAATTAGCTAGGAAGGCACCTGAAGAGGCTTTATAAGAAAACTGGCCTTGCAAAACATCTGCAGTTGTATCATGACCATCATGAAAGGTACGAGATTGCCCTCAACACTGTGCAAACCACATATCAGTTATAATTAACAGATCAAACAGCAGCTAAAATGCTTTTGGAGACTGGTGACCAAGACTGACAAAGTCTTAGGAGGGGTTGTAATGCTCTCCCTGCATCTATGAGCAAGTGGTGGCCTAGTGGTTAGGGACTAGGCCCCAGGATTAGAAGGTTGCGTTCAAATCCCAGACCAGTAGGTTGCTCTGAGGTATCCTTGGGCAAGGCACCATCTGCATCGCTGCACATGTGTAGGGTTTAAATGTTGTGGTTCGCTGTGCTGTGTTTCACAATGACAAATAGTTGCTTTCACTTTGAAAGCTCTGCATGGCTTTGCTCCTAATTATCTTAATGATCTCTTTTCCCCATATTCACCATCTCGCCCCCTTAGATCTTCTTCAGCAGGTCATCTCTTTGTTCCCAAATATGAGCTGGTCACCATACATAGTGTTCCCAAGTCTTTACATCTTGCATACACACACACCAAGTTGATGTATCTGCATGTTAATGTAAGGCGAGCATCTGCTTCTCTGCACAGCTCAATAATGTTCAGCCAAACTACAGCCTTGGATTCTCAACAACATCCAGTCTTTGTCTGTATTTAATCTCAGTTGATGTCAAAGAAGAAGAAACAAGCCGCCAACTCAAAAGTTGAGCACACTGACATGTCTGCCTTGTTGTCTTTTATTTGGAAGACCTCATTTAAAAAGATTTATAAGCTCCATGGCTCCACTCCAGAAGCAAACTCTAGGTACCAGACATATCTTCACTGTTCTACTACATACCGGGAGGAAGGGAATTTATGTAAATTTAAATTCTTTGATAAACTACTGCTTTAAGTTTGAGTTCTTGTGCTATGTTGTCTGTCCAGACAGTTTCCTCTTACTCTGCCAGTCGTATGGGTCGATTTGCACTCATATTAATAGAGGGGCTATAGATGGGCCTGGCTTAAACCCCAGCTAGAGATCTAATAACAGTGAGAGCTGGACATAGCAGCCGAGGAATCTTCAGGGTCTGTGTGTGAGTGTTATCTTGTCGACTGGTCACTACAAGGAAACTGGACCTTTTAAGCCTAATGAAGAAAACATTGCATTAAGTTGACTGAAATAAAGACACATCAGAAATGAACTGTACTTGGGACAATTTTTCATCTGCACATAATAATAACCATGATTATGACTTTATGCCAAGTATTTAAATGGGATATATAGGTTCCTTACTTGCACACTGAAAAGCTTTCCACTGTGTACAGGAAGCTGAACTTATTGAATGGGGCGTCCTTAGCTAGAGTGACAAGTAGACACCCATCTGTCTGATGGGAAATCAGCTGTATTGCTTGAGCAAGGGAATTTTCCCCTGCCAGGTGGGTTAGTGGTTGTCCCAATCATGATGTCAACCAATAGTCATATATTTCCAGTCCAAGTCTATGTGGCTTCCAGTCCGTTTTTTCATCAAAGGATGCCTGGTAGTCTATTAAGGCTAGGCTTGGGTGCTTTAGGACATGTCAATACATCAGCGACAACCCATATGAGGTGAAGTTTCAGCGCATTTCCGCTGAGCATGAAGAAGTGGTTATTAGCCAAAAAGACAGTAGAGGATCCAACTGTGAAGAGAATTTATTGGACAGACTGGACATGGGATGTACCCCAGAGTAAGCAGAATTAGGAGTGGTACTGATGAAGTATGCAGATGTGTTTGCAGTTAATGACAAGGATACACAGATGGGATGAAAAACGAAATCCTTTTGATGGATGAGACTCCCGTCTACCAGTGCTGCAGTCCTATTCCGCCAAATCAGTACCGGGAGGTTTGAGAACACATCTCCATACTGCTGAGCAAAAGGGTGAGTGAGGAGAATTCGAGCTCCTATGCCTCACCTGTTATTGTGGTGCACAAGTCAGATGGAACTTAGAAGACTCTGTACAGACTACAGAAGGCTGAACTCAATGACTAGGTGTGATGCATTTCTGCTTCCATGCACTGATGAAAGTCTGGATGCTCTGAGAGGGGCAGAATATTTCTCAACTATCGATCTTGCAAGATCTTGAAAGCACCTGGGGGAGCAGTGACGGGGATGGTACCTTGCTCAAGGGTACCTCAGGGCAACCTACTGCTCTGGGATTCAAACCCACGATCTTCCAATCCGGGGGCCTAGTCCCACTAGGCCACCGTTGGCCCGCATTAGTTATGTTAGGGTGCAGTAGTGCCTTAAGTGCACCGGTTATGTCTCCTATTCACATAATAAGGAGATTGAACACTGTGATCAGTCCCAAGTGGCCGTGTCCAGAAGAGCAGCTCCAGTGATTGAGAGAGTTTGATGGATTTTCCAGTTATATTAGATTATAAAACGGGCTGAAATGCTTGTAAAGTGTATTTCGTTTAAAAATATGTTTGTTATGGAAATGATGAAACGGTTTTGTTTTGGTCAATCAATATTGAAGATTGAACAGTTAAGTCTTTTCTTTAATCATAATTGGTCATTCTAAATTTCCTAAACTAACTGGTTAATGCTGTGCTCCATTAAGTGCAGTCTGTGAATAAAAGACTCATGTTATGCTATGTCCAATCCCATTCTTTACGATAAGTTTGGGTTGACAACATAGCGTAACATCGTCAAAACAGCACACTAACATGCATACATGTACAGTACTGTGCAAAGGTTTTAGGCAGGTGTGGAAAAAATGCTGTAAACAAAGAATGCTTTCAGAAATATAAACAATAATTGTTTATTTTTATCAATTTACAAAATGCAAAGTGAGCGAACAAAAGAAAACTCTAAATCAAATCAATATTTGGTGTTCCTACCTTTTGCCTTCAAACTAGCATCAGTTCTTCTAGGTACACTTGCACAAAGTCCGGGATTCTGTAGGATTATAGTCGGTGTATGATCAACCAATTTTACCAAGCAGGTGCTGATGATCATCAACGTCACACAGAGGTTGAAACACAGTCATGTTTGGAACAACCTACCAGCCGAGTTCCTTCAAAAACTGTGTGCAAGTGTACCTAGAAGAACTGATGCTGTTTTGAAAGCAAAGGGTGGTCACACCAGATATTGATTTGATTTAAATTTTGTTGATTGATGAAAATAAATGGTGGAGGTGGTCTAGTGGTAGGATAATAAGTAATAGGTCCTATGAACCTATGGCTCAAGAGGCCGCAGGTTCGAATCCCACTACCAGCACTGGGTCCCTGAGTAAGACCCTTAACCATGAAATGCTCCAGGGGGGCTGTCCCTGTAATTAGGAACTGGAAATTACTCTGGATAAGAGAGTCTGCTAAATGCAGCAAATGTAAATGATTAACGCTTCCATTTTTGAAAGCATTCTTTGTTTACAGCATTTTTTCACACCTGCCTAAAACATTTGCACAGTACTGTATGTGTGTGTGTGTGTTTCTTTGATTTCTTTTTACTCTGTTATCTTTGGTTGGTTATGGTTTTGTGTTTCCACATTCTCTTTTTGCTGTGTTCAACCATTGCTGAAAACTAATACATATATTGTCAACAAAAAGCTCATCCATAACCACCATTGTTTTAAATTGGCCTGAATCTAAAGCATTAAACATTCTTGTGTCTGGTAGTCACCACTGTGCGCATGTTTCATAGTTCACCATACTGTCGCCAAGTTGGCCTTAACATGACCGAGCCTATAATACTACACCCACATGCATAGTCACACACACTCCTCCCCCGGCACTGACCCTGTTCTCTCCTGTAGTCCCAGAGCAGTTTGACAGTCATAATGTTAGTTATTTATATCATAGCTGGGCGGTAGGGATTTAACCACCTCATTTTTTTCTCCACTTGTTTTCCGGCATGCCCCGGCTTTCTGCTCTAGTATTGGTTCAGCCAATCTTAGAGGAATCAGCTCTCGAGATCAGGTCTCTTGCTCTGAGATTGGCTGGCAGTATGAACCACTTGGCCATTCTAGCACATGGGGTGGCAGCAAATCCAGTATGGGGGTGTGGCTTGCCAAAAAACGAGTGGAGAAAACAATAACACCTCTACACCTGTTCAAAAATCTCTGTTCCCACAAATCTCTCTAGAGGAATTATGATGCCAATAACTCATTGCTACTGTTATTCAATAATACCTGCTTCAAGTATATTATTATCTTTATTATTATCATGTTGATAAGCTATTATCTTAATTACTCTTTGCCCTGAGATGAAATAGCCATGTTTAGCTTGACAGGTCAGCACATTTTGGGCTATTAATAATGACCAGACCCCAAACAACTGGTTGTGGGACAGATGTTACCTTTTAGGTATAAAACTAATTGTTCCATGTGTCTTGTTGTTCACTAGCGAGGGGTCAAGAAGGCATCTGTGATTCTGCTTCATTTAAAAAAGATGACCCAATATTGGCATAACTGCCCTGACAGAGGGGCAGTAATGAGGGATGACTAGGGGACTCTAAGGGCAGCACTGGGTAACAGTGTAACCTGAGCTGGACGCAGTGACAGCTGGAGTGAAAGGGGATGGCAAAAAACTCCCCTGGCTTTCTCTTACTTACAAATGCCCCACTTGGAGACACATCGGGGCCCAGCTATGGTGTCCCGGCCAGTTTGGCTGTGTTTGGCTGCGGCTGTGCTTGTGGTCACGGCAGTGAGAGGTAAGCGTATATTTTTTTGTTTGGTTTACCTGGGACGTCCCAGTGGCATAACAACTAAAACTCCATGGGTCTGTAGATTTAGTTGAAGGAATAATACACCTGCAGTATCTTTTTCTTACCTCTCTCTCTCTCTTTTTTACTCACTCAGTTTTTACACCCATTCTTCTTCTTCTTCTTCTACACCCATTGTTCTTCTTCTGTTTCTCTCTTCTGTGACTGCACTGTATATCTGTCTGGTTAGCACCTACCTCATGTTCATCCAGAAGGAGAACGAGCTGGGTGTACAGCATACCATGCTATAGCTCATTATGAGACATTCTATTTAATGTTAACTATAAAATCATTATTGTGTTGTTGGTTTTGTAATGTAAAGCCTGTTGTCTGTTCCAAATGCCCACATTAAACCAGCTCTGTCTAGCTTGGCAAAGCACAAACTAGCACTGGTACAGGACAAACACTGCACATGTATAGATTTCAGTTTACATGGTATGCAATTTCATAATTTTATAACAGAACTTGACTTCCAGTAAAAACAAGTTAGTGAAATTAAATAAAGCCATGTTTTAGCAGCAAAATGTCAAAAACGAGCATTTCTTTCTCACAGGTTCAGGTTTCTCTTGACAGATTGATTACAGTAATTAAAATGTTTGTATTACATTTATTATACACTATTATGTTTGGATATCATGAGCAAATTGGCTCTTGTCGGAAATTATCTGCAAGAACCACTCAAGCCATCAAAGGAAAAATGATTAATATTAAAATAAAAGCTTTTTTGAGCTGCTGAGCTTGGCCATTAACTCTAAAGGCTAGCTAAAGGAGATGCTTTCCCCTCAGCAGAGAATCTACATCACTCTGGATAAGAGCACCTGATAAACACTGATAAAAGGAAATTTAGTGAGACATCAAACTGTCACCTTAAGAGAAAATCAGGCAGGTCTGTACCTTTCTGTAACCTAGTGTCTTACAGTAGAACAGTAAAATGGAAAGAATTATGCTCATTACAAAAAGTACTGAAGGTGCATCATTGATGGTATCACACCAGTGTCCCCCCATGATCTTTTTGTTCTGAGAGTGCAGGTGCTTAAGAGGGCTTGGGTACAATCAGGACAGACTTGAGTGAAATCTGCCCTGTTTCTTTTGGAAAACTGGGTAAGAGATCAAAGGGCCATTAAAGGGGCTTATATGGTGCTTGTAAGGGACTTGTTTGACTACCACAATAAGAAATGGGACAGTAAGACACTTTGTATGTCTTCCAGCCCTGTGTTTCTCTTCTATTTATTCTGCATTGCATTATGGGACAGTAGTGCCCAGGATTTTATTTGTTTGTTTAGGTTTTTCTCAGCTCAATTAAAAAACTTTAAATGAAATAATTAAAATAAGTTTAACGTTAACATCAAACACTTCATTAATAAGTTAATTGGTACATGTAATCAATATTGTTGATAAATTGTTTCTAATAATATAATATTTCATTTTACAATATTCCAACAAAATGCTCTCATGCTCTCAAAATCTCCCTCTTTCTCTCTCTCTCTCTCTCTCTCTCTCTCTCTCTCTCTCTCTCTCTCTCTCTCTTTCTATCTCTCAGTCCATGCGAATGAGGAGTCTCAGCTGATAGCGGATAAGTTTCAAGGCTACAATAAGAACATTCGTCCAGTGAGGCACCCTGATGACAAAGTGGAGGTTCAGGTCAAACTGACCCTGACCAACCTCATCTCCCTGGTAACAGCCTCCTGACCAACGCTCTGCAGTTCACAGCTACAGTAATAAAGCCAGAACAGTACATGCTGTTCTAGAATATTGTACACGGACAACAGTTCAAACTCCCTCCACATCCAGTAATTCCAACATAAACTACGAACCTCACACTAATGTGATTTTAACCTTTAAGGCTTCGTCTCTGTATTGCTTGTTGCCATTTGTATTGATTGGATTTGTAAGTAAACTTTAACTGTTGACAGAACGAGAAGGAGGAGACGCTGACCACCAACGTGTGGATTGAAATCGTGAGTAAACACCTGATTTGTTTGTCTGTTCTCTTTCTCCTGACCCCTTAACCTCTACTGTGATCTCTCTGGTTGTGCTCCAAAATGTCCAATAATAAATAGCAAAGTTCAATAATAAATAGCAGAGAGTATCAGGGAGGTAGCAATACACTATCCAAAAAATTGAAAAATTAATTCCCGGGGACTAACTGCTGGATTACAGGGAATAAATCAGATGAATTCATGCAGCATATGATTTGAAATGATCTAACTTGTGGGATATCTTTCATTTAAAACTAAGACAATAGATTTAATATCCATATATTGTCATTATAATATCCATTTAAAAACAAATAAATGACAAATTCTCAAAATGAAAAACTGATGGTGCCGTCAAGAGTAAAACTTAATAACCTTTACTTAGTGGAGAATAATTCCACCATATTCTATTGCAGTAATATTTTTTAAGGTGGACTGTCTCTGCACACCGCATCCCAACTACAGGCTTAGTAAAAAATGTACCTTTTTCCTTACTGTGTACGTTTTAGCCACAGATAACCCCACTCACTGTGTGGGATCGTTTGATGGCAAAGGGGCTGACTTATCACGGTGAAGGCAATAATACTTCATAGTGGAATCTGATAGGATGTGATGAGAGCTGCTTAATTTGTAATAAATTAATAAACTCACAACTTAATACTTCACGTTTCCATCGCTGGTTGTAGTTACCTTTGACGTTAGTTGATGTTACAGTTACTTCTCACACAGTGTATGCCTGGAGGAGAATTTTAGTTTCTCATGTTTGCTGTATGTACTGTGTTGTTGGCCTATGAATAAGTCATTTAGTCACATATTTTACAGGGTGACAAGAAAGCAAATAGTGGCCTCCAAATTTGTGTCTTGCATTGCTAACTTTCCTGGATCCTGCTTACCCAGAGAGTACGTAGTCTTTACACTTTAAAATATTGATTTTACAAAAATGATCCAAAGAACCGCCAATAAAAGTGATTTAAGGATCCAACAGTGATTCTTCTGTTGCATTGCCTCAAGATTTGAAGCGTTTATTTTCAATTCTCTTTTCTTCTCTTCTACTTTTCTGTGCCACTTTGCCTTGGCCTCCTAATTCTGCTCTTTCCTTTCATACTTTTGTTCTCTTCTTTTACAAACTGCAATTGATTCTCTTTCTCTCTTTATCGATAGGTTTTCTCTCTTTATTTTCCAGTTGCCTTAACTCTTGATCTATCATTTCTTTTCCTCCTTTCTCCTGACACTTGCTCATGCCTTCTGGCTCCAGCAATGGAACGATTATCGCCTGGCATGGAACACCTCAGACTACCACGGCATCGACGTGATCCGTGTGCCCTACAACACTGTGTGGCTTCCGGACATAGTGCTGGAGAACAAGTGAGACTAAAGAATGAATAGTAGTGACTGAATCATTTATAGTAAGCACATATAGTTATATTATATAAGAATAATTTAGCAATAAGTAACTGAATATGTCATAATGGCTACTGATTAATTCATAAGAATTGACGAATAATTAATTGAATAATTGATACTGATACTACAGTTACTGGATATCTGATAGTATTTACTGAATAATTCAAAGTGCTTACTGTAAAATCCTTAGCAGTAACTAAATCATTTGTACAGATTACTACGTAAATGATAGTACGGACTAACAGCTACTGAATAATTCATACTGGTTACTGAGTATTCAACAGCAGTTATTGCATAATCAATGCTGGGTCCAAAGTAAGCATTAGTAGTTACTGATGAATTCATATGATTTGTTGGCATATGACATATGATAATTGATGGCAATTACTGCATAATTTAAGCTGTAAATTACAGCACAATACCGGATACTAAGTAACTGGTAGGAGGAACTGATAAATTCATACTGGTTATTAAGCCTTTACATTTACGGCATTTTGCAGACGCACTTATCCAGAGCGACTTCCATGTCTTAATTACAGGGACAGTCCCCCTGGAGCAACTCAGGGTTAAGGGTCTTGCTCAGGGACCCAGTGGTGGTAGTGCTAGAGGTGGGATTTGAACTTGGGACCTCTTGAGCCATAGGTCCATAGGCAAGTATCCTACCACTAGACTACCGCCACCCCTTTAACAGTAGTTTCTTCATGAGATACTTATAAAATACTGTTTGCAAAATAAATTAAGTATCTCATAGTAGTTACTGATTATTCATACTAGTCATTGGTATTAATTACTGCATAATCAATACAGCTTACAAAGTAATAGTAATAGTAGTAATGGAATAAATTATAGTAGCTCAGGAAAATGGAGAAATAATCATAATAGTAAATAAGAAATGAATAGTTACTTAATAATCCATAGACGTACTGAGAGCAGTCTGGTGGTGGTGGTGGTCTAGTAAATAATCTAGTAAGTTACTCACCTACAGACCAAGAAGTCACATGTTCAAATCCTACCTCCATCATTACCACCATTAGGTTTCTGAACAAAACCCTTAACCCCAAGTAGCTCCAGGGAGGCAGTCTCTGTAATCAGGAATTAGAAGTCTGCTAAATGCCAAACATGTAAACATAAATGTGCATAGTGAGGTGCTATGGGTTGATCCAGTAGGCCAGCGCTTGCGTTTTCATGCAGCAGGAAAATATAGTCATAGTCATAAGGATTTATGCGTAGCATAAATAGGATTTGATGCAGAGAAATGCCAGTGAGGATTGTTTGGCCCATGTGACAGAGCTGCAAGTCAGACTGCAGCCTGAGTTGGCCCCTGTTCTACAGTGCATTGTAACTGGATAATGACTTTTCAGGTTATTACTGATTACTAAGTAGGCGCTTGTTTAAGATGTAAAAAGACCTTTTTCCTCTGTCTTTCTGCAGCATTGATGGTAAATTTGATGTAGCGTATTATGCCAATGTACTGATCTCCAATGATGGCTCCATGTACTGGTTGCCTCCTGCCATCTACCGCAGCACCTGCGCCATAGAAATCACCTACTTCCCCTTCGACTGGCAAAACTGCACGCTGATCTTTAGGTAGGCTCACTGTCAGACATCGAGGTGGCAATGAACCCAGTTCTACACAGTTTTACACAGTAGCTGCATCTACAGTTATAGTCTGAGTTGGCAAGAGAAAAGGAAAATTTATATGAAGTAATTTCTCAATTACTCAGTAGTTACTGAAAAAAGCTACTCCAGGGCTCTATAGTCCGCAGAAAATTAGAGTGTTAGCTGACATCTAAGGAGAACGAGTAAAGCCTTCCATCAGTCGGAAGAATTAATTCACTTTAGTTCGTCAGTGTAGATAGTCTGGTCCTCTAGGGTTACTTGAATTCTTGAACATACTATGAATAGACAGTGTCTTAGGACTGCAGCTCAATTTCTTTCTCACACACACACACACACACACACACACACACACACACACACACTGACCATAACAGATAAATAATAACAGCTTGCTTTAAAAATCAATGGATTATTGGTTTAAAATTGCTAAACGTTCACTTGCTGAACACTGACTGTTGAACTAGATCCCACATCAACGACACACTTGTTTACTGTAACTGACCACACTGCACTGTTTGCACTGTGTGACATGTAATGATAGCTACACTGGGAACCAGTTCCTTCTCTGATTATGTTATAGAGCCAAATTGCTGACATGCTTCTAAACAATGATTAACCTGAACTCAGTGCTAACATTAAAACCTGTTAGAGTGGAATCAGTTAGGAAGGAGGGTCCATATATGCAGTAGGCTTATTCAACTTTTCATGTAACAGTTCCATCCATGAAAAATGTTTAATTATGTTAAACATAAATTACATTTCATGTTAATTCACAGTTCAGTTTGATTTTGCAAATACAAAATGAAATATATATCAAATGAAATACATGCAAAATTCTGAAACTAAATAAATAAAGTGAAAGAAAAGGGAAAAAACTTTTACATTTCATTAAATTATATTCATTTTTTAAAGCACAGGGTTGTCATTGACAGTTGGGTCAGTTGCTCACATAGCTGTGGAAGCATTTCCTTTTTCAAGGCGCTGCATGTGGCTTCTCCCAACAAGAGGTTAAATCAAACCTCCAGTGATGATATAGGACATTTTTGGGGCCTGGCACATATTACGGGTGCCCAATGCAGCCATGTTATTATTTTACAGTTAGGGTTTAGATGATCTAACAGGTCTGTTTAGTCTTTTGATTCACTTTGTGTTTCAGAACTCAAGTAGCTGCCAGAACTTCATGGTGTTAACAATAAAAAAGACAACTATTGACCAAACAGCACTGCAGTGTTTAGGACTGGGAGCAGGTCTATAGGGCTGGACAAAAATAAATTTCAGTGATCTGGTGGAATCGAGGGGTTTGTGTCAGATGGCAGATTGGGGAAAGAGCAGTACAGAATGCCTTGTTCCAGCAGTGAAACATGGAGGTGGGGTTTTTTATTTTGAGGGGGGGGGGGGTCTGGTTAATGACTTCCGGGTAATCAGACCGAACATTTTGCTTGAAAAGATACTGAGAAGGTTTCAACACAAGTTATTTCCAATAATTGCTTCAAAGTATGCTGCAGCTCTATGCTGCTGTGGTAAAGGAAGGTGATGGTTATTTTGAGGAAACTCATATTTAAGCACTTGCATTGATTATTACATTTCTGATACTATTTTTAAAAAGCAAAAAAAAATCATTATATACATATTTTAATATGAGCTTGGGCTCAGACCTCTGGTTTGTAGTATACGTTACAAAGATGTAAAATCCAGAGTAATGTAATAAATAATATGTGCACACTAATTATTGTTCCTCTTCTCTGTTGTAGGTCTCAGACATACAGTGCAAATGAGATCGAAATGATTTTGGCTATCGATGCAGAGACCAACAAACCGATTGAGTGGGTGGACATTGACCCAGAGGCCTTCACTGGTAACAGCAAAATGCATTCCGAATATAGTCACATTCACTTTAATTTCAAAGAGCCACACTTATTTTACAAAGAGCCAAACTGCTTATTTTTTATTGTGTTGGTGAGAAGTAGTTCTCCAGGCATTCTGAAGGACAATGTTTTTGGCTCTCATTTTCAGTGCAGTCCCTGCACCTGACCAATTTCAGAGGATTGTTTTTGGTTGTTTAAATCACACAGTGACCAACTATTGATTCATTCAAGCTTTCAAAACAAAGCTTTCTAACTTAAGGCATAAAGCAGAGAAGAATAACAATTGTGTTTGATTTTATACACCAGATTAGAACACATTTTACACTTAATGTTAAAATTCCTATGAAATAACAGCAAGGTTCGGTGTGACACAGGATAAGACTTTCGGTACACTAGGCATATCTGATCAAACACTCCTGCTGGCCCTGATTCAAACACCTGTCACTGCAGAGAACGGCGAGTGGGCCATAAAGCATCGGCCGGCGCGTAAACTGACCAACCCCCGCTACTCTCCAGACGACCTGGAGTACCAGGAGGTTTACTTCAACCTGATCATCCAAAGGAAACCTCTCTTTTACATCATCAACATCATCCTGCCCTGCTCCCTCATCTCCTCTCTGGTCGTGCTGGCATACTTCCTGCCTGCAAAGGGTGAGTGTGTGTGTGTGTGTGTGTGTGTGTGTGTGTGTGTGTGTGTGTGTGTGTGTGTGTGTCAGCCTGAACTGCTTTTTTAATGAATTTAAGTAAAATACTGGGCAGCCAGTCAGAAAGCAAGTTTCCATATTTTTTTAAAAGCCTGTGACAAAAGCAGTGGATAAAGATGGGTTTTGGTATGTACACATCACACAGAATGTTATAATGTAGGAACATTAACAAAATTCTAGGAAAATGTCTCTGTCTCTTCTGTCTCTCTCTCTCGCAGCTGGAGGGCAGAAGCTGACCGTGTCTATCTCAGTTCTCCTGGCACAGACAGTTTTTCTATTCCTAATTGCTCAAAAGATTCCAGAGACCTCTCTCTCTGTGCCGCTCATTGGCAAGTGAGTGCATCTGTATGTTTGTACAGTATGTTTGCCGATGCTGAATTGTTTGGGAATGCACTGTATGCAAAAGAAAGAACTTTCTAAAGGCTTCTCTCTGGTGGGAACCTCTGTTGCAGGTACCTGATCTTCGTCATGTCTGTGACCACACTCATAGTCTTCAACTGCATCATCGTCCTCAACTTCTCCCTCCGCAGCCCCAGCACACACACTATGTCCCGCACCATCAAACACGTATGGCTGAGTGTGTGTGATGTGTGTTTTAAAAGCATCCTTTCATTCCATGTGCAGTGTTTCTACTTTTCTGGGACACAGTATACTCTTTGTATGTCCCCTTACTGGACACTTTATCAGAAACATTTGTGCTATTACAGACTCTGTCCCATCTGAGTGGGTCATTATGTGCCCTCTCTTATGTTCAATTACTCAGTGATGATCCCAGGGCTACTATTGTCCACATGTTCTTTGTGTAGCGGAAAGACCTGCACTATATGGCCAAAAGTATGTGGAAATACCCCTGAATTATTGAGTTTGTGTGTGAGTCATACCCATTTATAATTACAGGACTATTTCTGATCACAGGGCTGCTGTTAATAATATTTTGGCACGGTGGCGCAGTAGGGAGCGCTGCTGCCTCACAGTGTGAAGGTCCTTGGTTTAATTCCTGAGTGGAAGAGTCTGGGTCCTTTCTGTATGCCATTTGCATGTAGGGCAGCGGTGGCCTAGTGGTTAGAGAGTTGGCCCTACGATCAGACGATCATGGGTTCAAAACCCAGACCAGGTTTCCCTGAGGTACCCTTGAGCAAGGGCCCATCCCCATCACTGCTGACTGCCCCCTGTGTGTGTATGGGTGAAAAGCAGAGCTTGAATTGTCACTTTCATTTTCATGTCCACTTGAGTCTATGCAAGACCAGCACTGTGGCCATAAACTGAGAAAAAGTGGACAATTGCCATTAAGAGATGTCTCCAGCAAGTTTGAGCTACCTAGGAGGGGTCTCTAAAGTGACCAGAGAGCATAGCTGCTGTAAAACTGAAGCTCTTTTTCTCTTTCCCCTTGCTTGTCAGATTTTCCTGGAGATGGTTCCTCGATTTCTGGGCATGGCCCCGCTGATGGATGAGGGTGAGGAGGAGAGCGAGATGGGGGCAATAAGAGAGAGGAGGCGCAGCTCCTTTGGCCTGATGCAGCGGGCGGAGGAGTATGTCCTGAAGCAGCCACGGAGCGAGATGATGTTCGACAAGCAGAGAGAGAGACATGGACTCACACGGTCCTTTGGTATGAGCCCAGTGAGACCTCACAGTGTTCAACCACAGTGAAGCTAACATTTTTTTTTATTATGTTGGTTCCTGTCAAGGGCAGCCATGCCTTAATGGATATAGTTGAAGGTTGCAGGTTCAGTCCCCAGAACCAGCAGGAGTGCTTTTCCACTCATACTCTGAGTGCAAATATTACAACTAATGCTCCTCATATGTGTGTAGGATGGGTTTAATTCAGAAGACAAATTTATAGCCCGCTGTCCAAGTGCAAGCACAGGCATTACATTCCAGTTTTATTTCATTTTGTATTGACATTTACATTCCCCTTCTTCTTCTTCTTCTTCTTCTTCTTCTTCTTTAGACTGCAACCGTTTAGGGGTCACCACAGCAGATCATCCATTTCCATTTCTTCTGGTCCCCTGCATCTTCTTCCTTCAAATCCACCTGCCACCTGCATGTCCTCTTTCACCACATCCATAAACCTCCTCTTTGATCTTCCCCTTTTCCTCTTTCCCGGCAGCCCCATCTTCAACATCCTCCAACCAATATAAATCTTGTCTCTCCTCTGGACAACTTTCTCTCACTTTGTCTCCAAAACATCTAACCTGAACTGTCCCGCTAAAATACTCATTTCTATTCCTGTCCGTCTTTATCACACCCAACGAAAATCTTGGCATCTTTAACTCTGACACCACCAGCTTCGCCTCATTTCTTTTCATCAGTGTCAATGCTTAAACACATCCTTAAACATAAATGCATCCGTCACTCCTACTGCAGATCTCACCGCGGTCACTCTGCCCTCATACATATCCTGAACTACTCTCACATACTTCTCTGTAACACCAGACTTCCTCATACAAAACTAAAACTCCTCTCTAGGCACCCTGTTATATGCTTTCTCCAAGTCCATAAAGGCACAATGCATCTCCTTCTGACCTTCTCTGTACTTCTCCATCAACACCCTCAGAGTAAACATAACATCTTTAGTGCTCTTTCTTGGCATGAAACCATACTGCTGTTTCATAATCCTGCCTCTTTTCTTAACTTAGCTTCCACTACTCTTTCCCATAACATCATGCTGTGGCTGACCTTATCCCTCTAGTCACTACAGCTCTGTACATCACCCTTATTCTTGAAAATCAGTACCAGTACACTTAATCTCCAATCCTCAGGCATCCTCTCACTTTCCAAGATTGTGTTAAACCTTGCAATCCTCCTTCTTCAGCTTCCACCATTTGATCCTCGACTTTGCCTTCACTTTCCTCCTCTTCTTGACCTCCAAGGTCATCCTACAGACCACCATCCTATGCTGTATAGCTACACTCTCCCCTGTCACTACTTTGCAGTCTCCTATCTCCTTCAGATTGACCCTCCACCAACATGTCCATTAAAATCTACACCAATCACCACTCTCTCCCCTAGGTGCACTCTCTATCACTCTAGAATTGACTCTGGACTCATTCCAGAATTCTTCTTTCTCCTCCATCTCACAACCAACTTCCAGCTTCAAACTCATCATGCTATCTGACACCTTCCTCACCTCCAAAACACTTTTGACGTACTCTTTCACATTTCACTTACACATTTCACTTCACAAATGAAATTGAGTTTTTGTAAGAATTTGATCCATTCAGCACCCAGGATGGAGTGTTGGGTAAGAAAGCTTGATCCAGGGTACCTCAGGGTAAACTACTGTTTCTGGACTCAGACCCACAATCTTCTAATCATGAGGCCTAGTTCCTAACCATTAGGCCGCCACTGCTTTCAAAACAGAAATCGCTGCCCTAATTTGTGTTCAGTTTTCTACCATGAGCCCCCACGGTATTAAGGTCAAAAACAATGAGCTGAACAATGTATTCAACTTCTGACCTCGTGTTCTTTTACCCTTCATGCTCCATAATCATTGATAACGGGTGTGTGTTTGCAAAACAATTTGGGTGGCTATTGAGGTAAACTGATTAATAACATTGGCATTAATAGCAATGTAAGCCTCATATTGATGACCATTTATTATCTCGGCCACTTATTCTAAGCAGGGTCCTTAGCTGTCCTAGTGCTTATAGGGCAAAATGTAGGGAAACGCCCTTGATAAGTCACCAATTCATCACAGGATATTTAATATCACCTTTGAGAGATTTTACATACAGAGTCCTCCTGATGGGGACTTTGCATATTGTGGCATTGGGAAGAAAGCCACAATATGCAAACTGAACCGGAAAGTACCCAGGCCGCCCCAGCTGTGAAACAAACCCAGAATCTACTTGCTGTGGCATGAAGTTATGCAATTTAGAAAATAAAAGCATAAAATGGAATAAAAGTGGGAGTGAGGAAGATACTTGGAGATGTAAACTATGCATTTATAGCTAACACTCACTCACTAAAAGTGTGTGTGTGTGTGTGTGTGTGTGTGTGTGTGTGTGTGTGTCTCCCTCTAGTGGACGCTATAGATGTGAGCAGTACTGCTACCCTGTATAAGAGTCTGGCCCAGGCAGCACCAGAGATTAAAGAGTGTGTGGACGCCTGCAACTTCGTCGCTGAGAGCACCAAGCAACAGAATGACATTGGATCTGTAAGGAGGCAGCTCTAAACCCTTTCTAGTCAAAAGTCCCTGTTTGTGGACAGAGCTATTGGTTCTTTGTCACCCTGATCCCAAATTCATCCCCTAGGCCCATCATAACCCTGTCCATTTTGCATCTTGCTTACATTTTACACAGCTATGATTATATATAATATTCTATTAAAAAAACAACAACAGTAACAACTATATTATTATTATTATTATTATTATTATTATTATTATTATTAATATTATACACTGTAGATCACTTTTCATGCACTTTTCTTTCAATCTTTTTTGGGCCGCTGCTGACCTCAAAGAACCACTGCTGTAATTGTGAATACATATTATATTTTTAAATCTTCCTCTTTTCTCTCTCTTCTTCAGGAGATGGACAATTGGGTGCTCATTGGGAAGATGATTGATAAAGTTTGTTTCTGGGCAGCCATCCTGCTCTTCTCCATCGGGACAGTGGCCATCTTCCTTATGGGGCATTTCAACCAGGTGCCAGAGTACCCCTTCTCCTGGGAGAGTAAAAAATACATTCCTGAGTAAAGGAGAAGAACCCATCTCTGACTCACAGGAAATAATGTGGGAGGGACAGTGAGTGAGAGAGAAAGAGAGAGAGAGCGAGAGAGAGAGAGAGAGAGAGAGAGAGCGAGAGAGAGAGAGAGAACAGTTATACTCTATGTAAATGTGTTGTCCACTCACTGTCTGCTTTATGTATGTACATTATATCTTCTAGAATGTAATTTCTTATATCCTGGAGGTTTTGAAGAATAAGAAAAATAATTGTTTGATTTTCTTGCATTTCTTAAAACTCAATATTTCTTACTTTTACAAAGCATCGTTTTCCTTAATTGGTAGATTTGAATCGTTTTGTATTTGCCATCAAGGCTGCAGCCCAGTCATGTCTGTTGTACTGACTGGATGTGTTTTAAATGTGATGATACACTACATTGTTTATAGATTTATCAAAAATGCACATTTAAGTGTTAAGAGTAAAGCTCACAAAGACAGACCTCGCTGTGGGTGTAATCTGTGAGAAGTGTGAAACCTGAGTTTCTGCCGTAATTCTGGGTTGAAATGTTGAGAACCTCCTTCCAGTCACTTGAGAAGTAAAGAATTCTTTATATGTGCAGAATGTCTGATATTATAAGATCTGTATTTATACTGCATTTGTCTCTAGGCCTGGGCAAAGAAGAGTGGCCACAGTCAAACACATTGTAGTGTTTTCTTAATCACTGTCCACTGTGTTTTCCACCATTTTTGAACATTTTTAGCTCAAGAGCTACAAAAGTATACATTTTACAACTTATTTATTATATATATTATATACAACCTATTTGCAGAGTTTAGGGTAACCAAGAGAGGTTCTTAAATCTGGTAAAGCAATTCACATTGAAAACACAATGAATTCCAAAAATGCTCCGTGTCCTTTCTGTGTGGGTTTTCTCCCCATGTCTGCACATGTACCAGGAGCTCTGGTTTCCTCCCACTGTCCAAAGACATCCAGGTTGGAGATACTAAATTGCCCTGTAGGTGTGAGTGGGCACGTGAGTGTGTTAGTCTGTACGTCTGCCCTGCGATGGGCTAGTGACCTGTCCAGGGTGTTTCCCCTGGGATAGGCTCCGGCACCCTCCCGTTACCCTAATCAGGACAAGCGGCTATGAAAATGAGTGAGTGAACGGAGAGTGTATCAAACGGGGCTTATTTTATTCTGAACACAAAACCAGGAAGGGCCTATTAGTAAGAGAGGGGTTCATAACCAGAGGGTTGCCAGCTCAGTCCCCTGGACAGACAGGAGAAATGTGGGCAAATGTTGTTTTCCCAATCCCACATTCATGTATAAAGTGCCATTGGCACAGCACTTAACCCCACTGCTGCCCTGCTGCTGCTGCCATGTGTGTCCGCTGCTGTGCGTAGGATGGGTTAAATGCAGAGGAGTTCATTTGTAGTGTGCAAGCACAGCAATTCCATTTCAGTTCAGTTCAGTGGAGTAGCAAATATCAGATCATATAAAATGAAATAAAATGAATCAAATAAAATAAAATATATTTACCTGCATGACATCTATTGCAGTCTATCAGTTACTCTGTGCAGAATATAAACAGAGGGTTTTGGATTTACTTTGCAAAGTTTAGTTCATACATGTAATTATTTTACAGATGGAATTGTGTCGTATTATCTGCATTTATTCTGTTTATTGTTCTCCTGTAGATTTTTCATAATTAATGACTTTATAGTTAAATTCAGAGTTCAGATCAGGTCACTATTGCACTCCACTACTTTTCCTGCTACTAAATCCAGCTATGATATAGATCATGGAATATAGTTACATATGTGGTATTCTGGGATTAAAACCATTATTTAGCAGTGAAGTCACTTGGATGTCTGACAGTCCTTTTGTGCAGAAGTATGCACTGAAATTCTAACTCCTTCAAGTATGTTCTCAAACTGGTTTCTGCAGTTTATGTGTTTATGTTGGCTTGTGTTTATATAAAGAGAGTGAGAAAGCGTGTGTGGGAAGGAGCGTGAAAGAATGAGATAGTTAAGACAAGATCTTTAGGTCTGATAAAAAAAAAAAAATAAAAAAAAACATTTCTTCTGCAGGTGTACATAGGCCCGTGCATAGTAACAGCATGGTGTGTCCATTCCCAGAATTTAGGAAAGCTTTCAGTTTTTTTTTTCTTCATATAAAAAATATATAGGAGCCTGTCTGAGATCAGCCCTCCAGATCAGGTCTGCTTTATGTATGTGCTGCAGCTGGTCCAGTACTACAGGCTTAAATGCCAGAGTCTGACCCCTGGACCTTGATGGCTTAAAGTCAACACATTTTTCCTTAGATCTGATTTTTAGTCTAAAACATGATCTTTATGACCTTTACTTTCAGCACGAGAAGCTGTTGGTGTTGCGCTGCTGCTACAAACATTACGGCAGAGATGCCGCGGACGGAGAGGAGAATCCTGATTTGTGCCTTGAAATGTAACAAACCTAGACTTATTAAATAACATGAAATGCTCCTAAAGGTCTACAGCAGATGCCAAGCAGAGAGACCGTCAGTCTCGGAGACATGTTTCTGTGCCGCCCAAAACGGAGCTGCTACTACAAGGTTTACGGTACACACACCATCGCCTTTATGATCAGTGAACCGGCACTTCAAACTTAAAGTACATTCTAATGTTTTTAGACATTAAGGTCACTGTTTTTGTTAGGAAATATTTCTTATTGTTAGTGAACTTCACGAAATAGTGAGGGTGCTGAATTGAAGGAAAATGCTTCATTTTTAAACAGTCCCCTGTTTGGTAATTACGGTAATATTTTCACCGATTTGGGGGCGTGGCTTACCGTAGGAATAAATCACAACGTCAATTAATTTCTGAAAAGGAACAGAGAAGGATACAAATTGAAAAAAATAATAATAATTTTTTAATGGTTAAAACCAGTGAAATAGTGAACAAATTAAGAGGCAATATTAATGCCACTGCACACTTCACATACATTTAAAATCGCTCCCTAAGTTCATTTTTATATTTGGAATTGTCGCTGACCTGCGGTCAGTCTAAGCCTCCGTTGAAGACACACGGTAAACGCACATAAACTGACCGGAGCTGATCAGGGTGCTGTGAACGTGGCTGTCGCGGCGCTGCTATTGGAGTGTTTACGGTAAGGGCGACCTGTAGGACGCTGCCCACGTTGAGCTCTAAAGGAGGGAAGGGAGTGTGCACAGAAAGAGGAGAGGAGAGGAGGAGGAGAAGAGGGGCTGGAAAAGTTTCGGTGCAGATAACGATGTCGGCGGCTGATCGTCAGCACATCCGATCGCTCTTCAGTCGCGCCGGATTTCCCTTCAGGCGGTGAGTAGATGATCTTCTTGAGAAGAGAAAGTTTTTTTAGCAGCTGGAACAGTTGGAACAGCTAGAACAGGGCGGACTGGGCGGAACCATCCCTGCCAAACCCTGATCACTGGCCTGTCTGTCCCAGCTGGACCCTTTTCTCAGGATCGCGGAGTCTTGCCATAAAGAAAGTTCAGCCTAGGGCAGAAGAGCTGGAGAGTTGGGAATGGGTGGAGAAGGAAAACAAGATGGGGTGGGGGAAAGAACTTCCCAAAGGAACAGCTTGAAATAAATGCCCACCACGTCCTAAATCTGGAAACCAGCTTTTAGATCTGCTAAGCTGGATCAGTGGAGGAAACCCCAGAGGCTGTTTCTCAAATATGAGAAAAATTAGGGCTGGTTGATACAATGTTTCCATCTTTGATTCTTGACACTGTTTCAAATTATTTTCTGTGTGGTTCAGCTGAAAAAGACACAAGAGCACCTCTGTGCAGAGTGATCCAATACAGCTATAAATAAAACAACTCTCTCAAATAACACTGCAGATCACATTTCTTCTTTTAAACCCCCACGATGATAAACTCTCAAAAACAGGGCTGAGGCTCACTGGACGGTACCTTCAGGGTTTCCTTTACTACCAAGTAGAGCGTCACTGATGGGACTGCGGCCTTCAAAGTATGGTTTTCATTTTGGTGGATCATGAGAGTTTTATTCTGGGTTATTTTAAGCAGGAAGGATGGTGGATCATGTGGATTTATTTAGATTAATACAGTGCTCTTTATAAAAATGAAAAACATCAAAATGTCAACATCTTCATCCTTTTTTTTTTTTTTTTAACCTTTTATTGCAACTTGAATTAGTTTTTTTTTTCTTCTTCCCACCAAGACCCTTTTTTCACGAAAAAGTTTTTTGTTTCCTTTTTTTTACTTTAGAAGTTCATTTAATCTGCACGACTGTCACAGGTTCTTAATAATAATAATAATCATAATAATAATAATATTATTATTATTATTATTATTAATATTGATATTAGTAGTAGTAGTTAATGATAACAATAATAATAATAATAATAATAATAATAATATTTATTATTATTATTATTATTAGTTGTTGTTGTTGTTGTTGTTGTTATAAAGTGTTAATTTTGGAGAATTGCGATTTTGAATCATTTTGAAATTATTCAGGTCTTTTAAATACTTCCAGTTCTAGCACCTCACTGGTGGTGATATCTGGTGGTGGTCTAGTGGTAGAGAACTTGCCTGTGATCAAGAGGTCAATCCTGAGCAAAACCCTCAACCCAGAGTTGCTCCAGGGGGACTGTCCCTGTAATCAGGAGACGGAAGTTGATCTGGATAAGAGCGTCTGCTAAAGGCCGCAGATGTAAATGCTGATATCTGAATCTGAATCCTGTGATAACCAGCGTTAGTAACAGATCTCAGTCCAAAAAACTATTAGAATTCAAAGCGGGACATCCCAGCAGAACGGTGCAAAATGTTCTCCATCCTCAGAGGTTCTTCTCATTATTGTTGCAAGAACTGAGGACCTTCGAAAGCGGTTCTGTCCTTTTGCGTGTTAATCGCTGGCGCTGTGTCGGCTCAGTAACTCTTGTGGCGTCGAGTCTGAAACGCAGGCCTCGTTTCTCCATCAGAAGCTTCAACAGTGGTCATGTGATGATCCAGTTGGACAATGAGGCTTCCGAGATTGTTTTCGGACATAGCCTTTGTTTGTGGTTGCTCTGGGAGGAGTCAGTGGGGAGGGAATGGGTACGTGTGTGGTGTCAAATCAGGAAGTGGGTTCATATTTCCTTCTTCTCACTGTGAACGGACCTCGTTTCTCATTAGTGGTAGAACTACATTTCCAGGATGCTTTTCATAGAAGTCGGTCACTGCCATTGTTTACAGCATCGTCCTCAGAATCATAAAAACGTGTTGCCAGAAGAAAAATGATCCAAGATGGGAGTCCGCAGCTGTCCTGTTAATCAGCCCTGGTCCCGGAGGAGATGGTTAAAGGGTTTCCAGGGCACCTTTTGGAACACTCTGGAGGAATTTTACAGCTTTTTTTTTCTCCTGTAGTGCCTATTCAGAAAAATATTTCACTATTGTCCCTTTTAAACACATTAACCCCCTGATTCAAAGGCTTATTTTAATAGAAGATGGATGAGAAGGTGTTGGATTGTGTGACAAAACGCTTATCATGTGTTGGGTGTCAGGAATCCTTTCTAGGTGGAGATGCTCTGAGGTAATAGATCCACCTGCTCTCGGAGATCTAGCACATATTCGCAGAGGGTTTCAAACGTAGTGTGGTGGTGACTGTGTGGTTACTTTTGGGGGAAATTTTAGGAATCGGATTTGACTGATTCTATAAAACTGCTTTGGTAAGTCTGAGCTCTCTTATTCTCAGGATGGGGTTTGCTGGGAAAGCCCTTGGATGAGAATTCCGCTAGTATTTGAGGCTGGCTTCATTCACAAAACTGAGATCTGTGATCTGAGGACACTCTAGATTTACTCCTCCTGCTCAGTGAGGTGGCTGCTTTTGACTTTAAAGTCAGACGTGTGGTTCCTGTCACCTCCACTGTGGAAAAATTCTGAATCCAAATCGTTCAAATAGTGCTCCAAAAGGCCTGCATTTAGGCCAGACCAGTTTAACTGTTGAGACATTTTGTAAAATTGGTGGAATTTCCCTTTTAAACTCAAGCGCTGATGAGTAAATCAGGTGAGCTGGTAAATAGGAAGCAAATCCAAACCATTTTTGGCCCAGAATTAGGAAATGCAGTGATTTCACATGAGCTGACTGTATGGGAATGTGACTGCACCGCTCGTGTCTCTGGCTGATTGTTAAAAGGTATTAGCAGTGAGCTGTGCGTCGCAGGAGGCGGCCAGTTGAAGCTCAGATATTCATATAGGCAAAAACAGTTGCCATAGTGATTGCATTCAGTCGGTGCCCACATGCAAACAGGCTTTAACATCCGTGGAGGAGCGCAGCACGTGATCGCAAATCAGAGCCCTTCTTTCCTCTCTCACCCATCTCTCCTTTCCCTCCAGAGTGACGAGGCCCGGCCAGCATGGTTACGGTTGAAGGCTGTAATTCTGGACAGAAGCCACAGACACCCCTCTGTGCACAACGTTCATAGGGATGCGCAGATTTAGTCTTCTCGTGATATTGCTCACTGCTGTACTGACATCACTGAGGGCTGCAATAAGCAACAAGCTACTGACCAATCACAGCTCCAGCTCCAATCAGTTTACCCTTACTTTGACCTTACAAATGACCCCTTTTCTGATTGGTTGTGGTATATTGCAGTTCATTCAAAAGCACAAGGCTTAAAAAAAAAAAAAAAAAAAAAAAAACACCTTAGAGCATCAGTATGAATGGACAGGGCTAAACGAGAGATGGAAACATGTAGATTTTGTGACATCACAAAAACTGCAGCTTCCTTTTTCTGCAAGAACTGTACGGATGGGAGGAGTGAAACTTCAGCAATACTTTGAGACGCTTTAATTCCAGGAAAGCCGATGACGAGGAGGATATCTTGTGAATATCATGCAGTCCGGATCTTTTGTTACACATCTGGGGCCACGGTGGTCTAGTGGTTAGTGAGTTTTGCCCCCGGATCGGAGGACTGTGGGTTTGATTCCTTCACAAGTAGGTTGCCCTGAGGTACCCTTGAGCAAGGTACCGTCCCCATCACCGCTCCCCGGGCAGCTTTCAGTAGCTGCCCCCTGCTGCACGCGTGACACGCAGAGGTTGGATTCCATTGTGCTGTGCTGCGTTTCACAATAACGAGGGTAGTCACTTTCACTTTCATATGCAGTCAAGTCGATGAACATAAATAAATGGAACTTCTGAGCCTAAAAGTTTACACCCGCAAGCTACCGTTACACGTCCTGCGCTACCCTCCCACCATGCTCTGTCTCACATGGCCTGTCTCTTCTGACTCAGCAACTGTTTTTTTTTAGGTATGCAATGGCTTTTTTTGTTGGTACTGAATTCACCCTTCCTGCAATTTAAAAAAAAAAATAAAATAAATAAATTATGGGGGATCTCCCAGAGTCACATGAAAGCTGTAATAAGCTCCACCTCTCTCTCTCATTCTGATCGTCTTGGATTATTCTCTTTGCCTTACTTTCTCTCTCTCTCTCTCTCTCTCTCTCTCTCTCTCTCTCTCTCTCTCCTCTCTCTACTGTGTGTGTGTGTGTACTTGTCTCTTCCTATCTCTTCTGTCTTTCTCTTCCCCTCTCTCTGCCCTTCCTCTGTGTCTCTTGCATGCTACGTTACAATGTGATGTTTACCTGAAACCTGGTCACCCTAGCAACAGCACACACAGCCAACCAGTACAGTTCAGGCACTTGCGTGCATGCTCGCGCGCACACACATACACACACACACACACACACACCTCTATTTTCCTGTGTGGACACCACACACAGCCTGTGTTTTGCACTTGAGTGTGTGTGTAAGGTTATTCAGGTTTTCATTTCACGTGCCACCAGTAAGTTCACAATAACGTTAAAGTGGGAAAGGATTTGGAATGCAGTCTGTGTTTGGAGGGCACAGTAGTGCAGGCCGTGGCTAAAAACCACATCCATAGCCGTATGAAAAAATGACTGTTCTTCAGAGGGATCAGTCTGGAGTGAGAGGGGGGGTCGGGCTTTGGCCTGATCTGGCACTTCTGATATTGTAGAGCCATTTTAACTGGATGAATGGGGTGTTGAAACTGAGCAGTGATGCGACGAGAACACTGCACTTGCACAAGAAAGAGCTTCTGTTCCTGTTGCTGCTGCTGCCATCAAGTGTCCCACGCTCGGAGTCCGAACAAGCGTCAGGTGGTCAGGTGTTGGACTTGATTGAAGACTCAAACATCCAGCTATTGTAAGTAAAAAACAAACAAAAAACAAATGAGTGGAAGCCTTTTAGACACAGGATGGGTTTCTGTTTTAAACCGTAGCTTTAAATTGGAGCTAGGCTGGCAGAACCGCTTGGCTTTGCTTTACTGTTTACTTTTGTGGACGATTGACTTGCGTTAAAAAGGAGGTATCGTTAAGTAACTTAGGTTGATATCGTTTAAGTCCAACTATGCAGATTGCTCACTCATCTAAAAGGGAACTTGCCGTTCTGTGCAAAGGTTTTGAGCCAGCCCTCATTTCTTCCTTTTTTCAATGAAAGCGAGACAATACGTGCAGTGATTTATTGCAGGCATACATGTAACTGCAGTGCCTAACTCAGCGTGTATGTACAACTCTAACCAGCTTTGGTCAATATTTGACCACCTTTAATTCTTCAACACAGCCTTAGGCGAACTTTCTCCTCGGTTCTTGAAGTCGTCTTCAGGACGGGCTCTCGAGGCTTCTTGAAGGACGTTCCGACACTCTTTGTTTGACATCTGCTGCCTGTTTCGCTGTCAAGATGATCCCAGACTGCTTGAACCTCTGAAACTGGTCAGGTGCAGCGACTGGACTGAAAACAAGAGCCCAAAACTTTGTCCTTCAGGAGGCCTGGAGAACTCTTCCTCAACAATGCATTACAAACGCAAGTCTGGATGTTTGGAGCCAAAATATGAAGAAATGAGGAAGATTGAATACCACTTATCGTGAAATAAAATTAAAGTGAAAACAATATCAAAAAAAGGGAACCGCAACGGAATGCTGCCTCTGCTTTTCACCCCCCCCACACACCGTGCATCAGGGAGCAGTGATGGGGACGTAACCATGCTTAGGAGGAATCTCCGGGCAACCTACTGGTCTGGGATTCAAACACATGGCCTTCTGATCCTGCGGCCAACTCCCTAACCACTAGGCCACCACTGCCCCGAATGTGACCTCCGTATTTCACCCGTACACACGCGTGCAGAGGGGACAGCTATTTAAAGCACTTGGCGAGAAGTGATGGGGACGGTACCTCACTCAAAGGTACCTCAGGAGAGGGGAGGTGTTCTCAGGTGATGAGTCTTCCAGAGCTTCCTAATGTTTGAGAGGGACGCTCTGCTCTTCTAGTGCTTGGCTTGTTCCACCTTCGGGGAATCAAGATCGAGAACATTCTGGACGTGTTGTGACGTTTTCTCCTTCCAAGAAAAACAAGTTAGGAAACAGTAACACCAGCAGTCCAGTCAGTCTGTTCACAGATCAGCTTTGTGACTTTACTCTCTCTTAACTTTATATTTCAATGAGTTTTGATGTGTAGGTGAGCGCTCTTCTATAAAATGAACCTTATAAAATGATTGGCTTATATTTTACTGTCATCTTTACACGTTTAGTTACGGAGCCATGGTTCAGGTGGAGCCCAGGGACCAACTAGATCCTGTGATTTAGGAGGTTCCTGATTTAATTTTTTATTTTTGAAGTGATAATGCTGCGTGGTGGGACTGTGGTTCTGCCGCTGAAGGTTCTGGGTTCGATTCCAAGCGGGTCATTTCTTTAGGCCCTGTTTTCCTCCCACAGTTCAAAGACATATCTGTTGAACTAGAGATGCTGAAGTGCCTCCTTAGTGTAACTGGGAGCTATTTACTGGGAGCAGTAGGTCGCCCTGAGGTGCCCTTGAGCATGGTACCGTCCCCGTCACTACTCCCCGAGCACTTTCAATAGCTGCCCCCTGCTGCACGTGTGTGGGTGAAATGCAGACGTTGAATTGCGTTGTGCTGTGCTGTTTTTCACAATGACAAGAATAGTCACTTTCACTTCACTGTACTGTGTGGCCTTGATACAGACCAAAAACTGTTTAAATTTTAAAAGTAGTTAAAAAAAATAGAACCCTAATCATTTGTTTTTTCTGTTGAACTTTTTTGATCAATTTTATGTTCAGGGGTGTGTGTGTGTGTGTGTGTGTGTGTTGAGTATCCTCAACTGGCTGATAACACCTTGGGTGGATCCACTGTATGAGATCAAGCAGCTCTGTTCAGTCAAGTTTCTTATATTACACACCGCACACTCTGGGGCGTGTGCACATGAGTCACTGGCTCCTCATCCCTGGACAAACACACACACACTCGCACTCTCTGAATGACATGCTTTCTTGCACATTCTTCAGACTTGAACTTCATCAGAAAGCTGTTCACTTCTGGTGCTCAGTGAAAAGGGGAAGCTGGATAACTTCGATCTCTGATGTCACGGTGTTTGTCAGGAATACTTCTGACACACGGGTTGTGTAACAGCTTCTGAAATCGGAAAACTGTTGCTACGTGTGAGCCAACACGCGTAGAAAAAACAGCCAAGACTTTTCTCAAACCAGCAAGGCACCAGTTAAAAGTCTGTAAGCAGAAAGTGTTTTTTTTTTTTTTTTTTTTGGATGTGCGCTGACTTTCATGAGTTGCCGAGTCAGCAGGAGGACCGGCTGGGCAGTGACTGTTTGTTGAGCTCCACCAGCTCCAAAACCTCATGATTCATTTGAGACTCTTTGAGGGAAATTGTTCACATGCATTTTTTAAAAATGTTTCATAGTTTAGTTTGCTGCATCATGACGGGCCGTATTGATATTATTTTTTTTATTTACCAATAGTGGCAAAGTGTAAAGGCCTTATTTGGGCCTGGTGCTCGAGACGAAAGGCACACTGAGCTTTGCTGTGCGGTTGAAGTTAATACTGAGTTAAGAATGTATCGATCTGAACAGTAGAGGTGGTTTCTCGGCTTTGCAGAGAAAAACTTTTGCCAAAAATACCTGCACTTAAGCTTAAAGGTTTAATGTGTCAGTGGGACATTAATCAGCTCAAAGATGTAAACTAAAAGGGTTTTATTCTCATGTTCTGTTCATTTATCAGATTTGTTTTGCACAATATTAAATCTGAATGATTCTAAAGATACTAGACTCTCTACTGCATGTTCTTAAAGCCTCTTGAAATAAAACAGTAATGCAGAGACGCTGCCATCACCACCCCAGAAGCAAAGCCACATTAAAGTGAAGAGTTTAGTTTTTTTTTTTTTTTTCTCTTTCTTTTTTTTCTTTGTTCTGGTTGGTATGAACAGAAAGGTGTTTCGTTACAGTCGCCTCTTTGACCCACATCTGCTTTTGTTGTTTTTGTGATTTTTCTAAGAAAACTAAAGGAGGGGGCAGAAACTTTAACACAGGGGGGCTTTCAGGTGTGATTACAGAACAACATTCCTGAAATATGATCCTGAAATCTGTGCAAAGCAACCTGTAATTTTCCACAGAGTAGATCTGTGTCTGTGTCTGTGTGTGTGTGTGTGTGTGTGTGTGTGTGTGTGTGTGTGTGTGTGTGTGTATTGTGCTTGTGGGGGGCAATTGTGGTTTAGAATTTAAGTTTGAGCTCTCTGCTGCCCTCTAGTGGCCGAGTTGAGTTTGACAGAGACTGGAATGTCCCAGCAGGTGAAATCAGACCTCCCATTGATTTCCATTCAGATAAGACATCATTAAATCCCAGTTTTCACCATCATTCAGTCAGATTTTAATTTTGAAAGTAAGAATTTCAAAACCCAGAATACACAAATGTGAGTGACCGGAGCTCCTGACTGAATATTCTGATCACTCTATTAAATACAGACAGCAGGGCAGCGCGGCACACTCTTAGGTTGGATGAAAATTGAAACTGAAATGAAATTTGTTGAAAATAACCTGAATTTTTGACCATAATGCTAGTTGCAGTGCCTACTTGGTGAACGAAAGAAACAAATACAAACAATTTGAATCCAAATTGTGTGTATACGTTTTCAGATTAATTAAAATTAACATTTTAAATCATATATAACAAATAATAGAAAATGAATACAGTTAAGCAAATGCGATAAATTAAATATCTAATGCGAACATAAGTAATTATTTTAAATATATTATGTACTATTGATTTATTATTAGTAGTATTTATAATAATAATAATAATAATAATAATAATAAGGCCTAAAATAATTTGGGTATATAGGTACTATAATGTTGCTGTTATTACTATTAATGATAGTATATAGGTACTATAATGTTGCTGTTATTACTATTAATGATTATTATTAATAACAATGATAATAATAATAATAATATTATTATTATTATTATTATTAATAATAATCATTAATAGTAATAACAGCAACATTATAGTACCTATATACCTAAATTATTTTGGTTCTTCTTCTTAATAGTAATATAAGTTCTAAAATAATATGGGTATAAAGGCACTATAATTTTGTATGTTTAACAACAACAGTAATAATAATAATCATCATCATCATAATTATAATAATGCCTATAATAATATGGGAATATAGGTACTATAATGTTGTTGTTATTATATGTGGACTTTTATTTTTTAATTATCTATTTTAGCCTTGATGTTCCAGCTGTATAAATCTTGTACAGAACCCGTAGCAGCTTTCTTCATCATGTTTGTGAGAAGTAGTTTCGTATGTGCACAGCTCAGGTCAGCTGCAAGCACATGCTGGCTCACGCCCCCAGAAATGACTTTTTTCTCTCAGTTCTTTATTGTTTGTTTCTTTGGCAGCTGGAAACCGAGAACTCTCAGAAGTCATCAGTGTAGGAGTTGCGCAAAGTCCATAGCATCCAACACAAACACGCTACATGTTATATAAAGGGGAATATATAAATGTGATGCCCAGTGAGGTGATTTATGTCATGATTGCACCGCAGTAAACCAGAATCCAGGATTATTAACGGCTTGCTGTGGTTCTACAATCTGATTGGCTGAGCTGTTGTAAAATATTAAATGAATAAACAAAGACCACATGCACACCTCCTCTGCACTCTGTGATGAGTTACTTTAACGATGCTCTTCACGGTGTAGTCCTTAGCCATTATGCTACTCTGCCTAATAAAAATAATATTTTTTTTTACTCAAGAATTATTAGTTTAATGTTTATATAACTTCAAAGAATTCCAGCTCTAAATTGTGATCATTATGCATATAACACATGTGGGGCAGCGGTAGTCTACTGATAAGGGATCAGAGGGTCGTGAGCTTGAATCCCAGACCAGTAAGTTGCTGTGAGGTACCCTTGAGTAAGGTACCGTCCCCATGACTGCTCCCTGGATTAATAATGAAAACTTTTCCAAATTTGCTGGTGATACAACAGGGTTTTCTTTGCCAAGCTGCCAAACTGTGGATAAAAAATAAGTGTGTGTCTGTTTGCAAACAGGTAACGGTGTAATTGTCCACAAGGATCATGGCCAGTCCAGAGGTGAATGTGGAGAGGTACTGGTCTCGCTCTGAGGAGAGCGTGTGCTGCCTCACTGAAGATCAACTCGACTCCATCCGAAAAAACAGTGGTGAGAAGACGCTCGCTCACTCACACACACACACACACACACACACACACACACACACACACTTCATGTTGCAAATCTCGACTCAAAGTGAGGGAGGAAGTGTGTGCTCTCTGGTGTTTTATTGAGCTTTAGAACAAAATGATCCAGGTGATGACTGGGTAGATGGGCTTTGTTATTCATTTCTGGTTCGTTCAGTTTTAATGAACTGAACTTATTCATTAGACTCCGAGGTCGGTTCAAGATTTAAGCAGTTTATTTGTCACATACACAGTTACACAAAAACAACCAGCAGTGAAATGTGTCCCTAAACGGAAGAGCACGTAAGCATAAAAACCATAGGCTTCCTGTTTTCCCCCAACATGAACTTATCTGTAAGTTTTAGAAGTCAGTTAAAGCTAACTTTCTATCTGTCCTCCAGAACACGAAGCTAACCCAGACAAATTCTTAATGAAGCCTTTAACCAGTCGATAACTTTCTTTTTTTTATAGTTTCCAGCCTTGCTAGTATAGATTTATCAGCACAGTATACAATATCCTACAACATAACAGCAGTAGCGCATTGGAAAAGTTCAACAAAACATTTCAGAAGTATTAAAGACGGTATATTGCGAATGCGTACGCTAGAGACACATGATGGTGTCTCAGTAGCCGGACAGGAGATTTTACAGAACGTCCAGCCTAGATCAAGATTCTTATCATTTTTTACCCCAACTCCGTGTGGCTTTTTCTCATGATCTGTATTTCACTTGACCACGCTGGGCTGATGGGGCCGGTTTAAGAAGCTTTAAATTGTCCATGGTAAAACAGTAAAAGAATGAGGAGCCGTCCTCATGTCAAGTTTATCGTTTACCAGAGGTTATCAGAGGTATGCGACCCAGCCACTCAGTTCAGCAGAACCTCAGGGTAACCTACCGGTGAGGGACTCCAATCCGCAACCATCTGACGAAGGGGCCTAGTTCTTTAACACTAGACCTCCCCCGCATGAATATGAAAAAATACCATTTTTATTCCCCCTTCATCTTCTCCCTTTATTTTCTAAAACAAATGCTTGCAATTGGATCACTGAAGGCCTAATTTTTTCACAACAGAGCGTCTGCAACAAACCATCATGGGTTTTCGGTCGTTGAAGATAGCGTCGGTCTCAGCAGATATGATGGAAGAGGGGAAGTTTCACTGTTTGGGAGCTGAGACAAGAGTCGAGATGAATTTGAAACGTTATTGAGTGACGTGGCCTACATCCAGCAGTTTTTCTTCTTGTGGCCTTTGACCCCACACTTAAAGCATTCAGTATCGACTTGTGGTCTCCGGCACTGCGCCTTAACGTGACCATTCCAGCCACATTTGACGCACTTATTCCTTCTCTCGGCTTCAAGCATTCTGCGTTCTGTTCCAGCAGCCTGATTCATTATGTTCACGTAACTGGTGGAATCCCTGAAGTAAATGTTTTTATATTCCTCAGCTGCGTGCGTTACGACGCAGTAGAGGAACATTTGATCAGTAATGTCTGGGTCTTTGTCCTCACATGCATGTGCGCAGTACAACCTGAACTTCTCCTCGATGTAGTCCTCAAAGGGTTCACCGTCTTTCTGTTTCCGGTTCCAGAACAGCTTAACGCAATCTGTTCCTTTGCCCAGAGCTTTTGACATGTTCTCGCGGAGCCTGTCCAAGAATGTCTCATTATTTCTCAAGTTGGAATAGTTATCGTCGGCCGAGTTGCATTCATTGAAATTCTTGCATGCTGCCATCCAAGCTTTTGAGGGGCATTTTGCTTTTACCAAGCGCAAGACTTCCTGAGGAGACAATCCAACTTCAGTCCATTGCCGTATCGTCTTCCAGAACTCGTGATTGAAGTTGTGTTGCTGTAAGTCTGGGAGGTCTTTAAGAAGGTTAAGGAGATTAAAAGTTTGTGCCTGGCCTGAGGTGACTGGTAGCAAGGATTGTTCGCAACATCCATCGTCTCTCATTTTCATTAGAGCTTGTGATGTTGCCTCGGGTTTGAGCTGCAGCTTCAGTGATTTGATCTCTTCGTTATCAGACTTGAGTTGTTGCCTCAAAAGCTTGACATCTTCATCACACTGCTTCATCTTGGTCTCAAGCAGGAGTTGATTATATTGAGCTTCGGCCATCGTGCTTCTCAGCCGCTTGTTTTCTTCTTCCTTTTCCAAGAGTTTATTCCGGAGCAGGCTGATCTCTTTCTCTTGAGATTCCACCACTAAAAGTTTCTGCTGACACCTGTCCAGCCGTTTGACCATTGGGTCATACTGTGAGGCCATGATGGCCATTGCCATTTTGTCTTTCTTCTTGCCATCTTTCAGCTTCATCCACCACTCGTTGCCTTCAGTAATGTTCATGTTGATGAAGAACGTCCCTTTCTTTGCTTTAGCTAAATGCTTAGCTGTAACTTTGGCTCCATGTTCCCTTAGTTTGGTACAAAGGACCTTGTCTTCTGCCATGTTTTTTGGCTCATATGGCACAAACGGATTCGGGTTTCTGTTGCACATCATCCTGCAGATCCAAACCAAGATGTTTTTTAGGATTGCGAGTTTGATTCGGCAGTCAAATGCACAAATGTGATAAGCCAGCTGCTTCGCTTCTGTTTAGGGGATTTTCTGGGGATTTTCAGTAAAAAAAAAAAGTGTTACAATATGTGGTACAGACTGGAAGAATGGAAAAGAAAGCTGAAAACACTGCAGTGACGGGGACAGTACCTTGCTCAAGGGTACCTCAGGGCAACCTACTGGTGAGGGAATCGAACCCACAATCTTCCAATCCAGGGCAACTCCCTAACCACTAGGCCACCTCTGCCCCGTAGTCATTTTAGTCTTTAACTACCCTTGACTTTCCTTATACAGTACATATACATAATAAATAAAAGAATTAATTGCATTATGATGCATAGAATAACACACACGGATTAGTAAATCAAACTACAAGATAGACCACAAAAATGTATAAAATGCTGTTAAAAGCTATAGGATTGTATAAAAGCTGTTAAATACAGCTTGTAAGTCCACCAGTGCCGATCAACCAAAACGGCTTCTTCTAACAATATGTCGACAGCGTGTAAAGCTTAACTCATCACTGCACGGCGATCAGGCTACTTTCTCCTTTTAGTAACTTCAAAACATTTTTGCAGACTGGTCTTCTACCACCCCAAAACTGTACCAACACCTCAGGAGAAGGCTTTACAACTTTCTAACAAATTCTGATCAGCACATCAATGATAAAATGACATTTATAGTGACGAGAAAAGAACACACACTTGCGCTGAATATATTTCAAACTAGCATAGCTTTTTTACAGGAAGCATCTTTGCGGAGGCAAAAACAACAAATGAGACTTTGTGCAGACTCACCAGCTTTAACAACACTGCCTGCGTTCTTTTGCATGAAGTAAAGTTGCACAACTTGGCGACTCCTTGAAGTTACATCAGAGAGAGAGGGAGAGCGCTTTCTAAAATGAAGACAACAAAGGAGTATGACTAAGCTCTCGAGTTTCGAGCTTTTTAAGGCAGAGTCAGGCATAACTCCTCCTCTCGGGCCATTCCACCGGATGCACACATTTTGTTTTCGTTTCCTGTCCTTGTTGCAGAATGGGTGACCTGGGATTACAGGTGCTAAAATCAGGAATGATTCATTTTCCTTTCACCCACCCTTTCCCACAAATGGATGGAGGAAATTCAACTCCTAATGTGAAGCGGAGAGAGACTTTAAGATTTAAACATGCATATGGTGGAAACGCACTGAGTATAGCATGTGCTTGTATGTTGCAAAGATAGGGGGCATAATTTGTTTAGAGTGTGCGAGTTTTATCACCCCCCCCTGTGATATATGTGGCAGTTGAGAGGGGGAAGCAGAGGGTACGGAGAGATAACAAGCAAGGATGAAAGAGAAAAGCAACTCCTAGTAAAGTGAAGGAATGTGTGGCAAAATGAGGAACTGTGCCTATCAACAGGCAGATAAGGAATACGTATAAAAGCTTGTAACTTTAAGTTCGGGGCTTTTCCTCTTGTGCACACTAGAGTGCACGCGAGACGAGAAGCCCCGTTGCAGCAGTTAAATGAAGACGTACTGGTTGAGACCTCACGTTCCTGACCTGACCTTGATTGTGGAATGGGGTCTTTGAGATTTTTCCACCACGGTGTATGGATCTTTATGCTAGTCCCCCCTCAGCAAATGGATTAGGACAGAAGGGCAGGCTGACGAGTGTTTCCTGTGTCTTGTGTGTCTGGAGGTGTGTTTGTTGCATATGTTTAAGGGATTCCATTCATTTGACCCAAAATCTGCTCCAGACTTAACTTGCGTGGGGATTACTGAAGGGATTAATGCTGTGTGTGTGTGTGTGTGTGTGTGTGTGTGTGTGTTTCAGAGTTGCGTGAGTTTTTCATAGTGCATCATCTGGTGGATCTTAAAGAAGGAAATGTGTCTCCACTGCTCCCCAACACACCAATCACCTGCAGAGTGGAAAACACTGAGAGATACACTACTCGCTCCAAGGTGTGCCTCATTCATTCATTCATTTATTTTAATAGTTTAAGCCTTTTCTAATAGATTTTACTACCATTCAAGAAAAATATTTGCTAGTCGTGCCAAAATATAAGTGAAAGCTACTATTTTGTCATTGCGAAACACCGCACAGCACACAGTGAACCACAACGAAGTTCAACCTCTGCTTTTGACCCACACACACAGCTGGGGCAGCTTTTTAAAGCACCTGGGGAGCAGTAATGGGAACGGTACCTCGGGGCAACCTATCTGCTGCCCCTTAATTATCCGTGAAATACTAAAATTATTGCTTTTAATCATGAGGTTGCCCCTCCTGCACCGATACTTGTTTCCACCCGCAGATGTGTGTGAATGAACGGTCTCAATCTTTATGCGGATGTGTTTAAGGACTAAACCCTTAATTGGAGGACATGGGTTTGAGTCCCAGACCAGCACTGGGTTAAATGTAGAGAATGGCGTTGGTTGTGGTTCACTGTGTGCCGTGCTGTGTTTAACGATGACAAATGGTTACTTCAGTTCATCTCACTTTCTGTTCACTTTTTGTAAACACTGTGTATTTCGATTGCATGCGAAAGTGTAGGATATTTCCTCTACAGAGAGGGAGAAGGAGAGAAACTGTTTATCTCTGTGTGGGAATCAAATGTCCTCACAATGTTAGGAATAGTGTATAATGTGTAAAAGGATGAGGCTAAGTTTAGTTTAGGTGTAGATTTGTCACTTGGATACAATACTGCACAAATCAAGGGAATGGTCTCTCCTTTGTATTATAGTAATATCGTGTGTGTGTGTGTGTGTGTGTAGGTCCGTGTGTGTACTCTGTACACTGTGCGTCTTACACATGGTGAGTTCACCTGGACAGTGAAGAGGAAGTATAAGCATTTTCAAGAGCTACAGAGGGATCTGCACAAACACAAGATGATGCTGCAGTTCCTTCCTCTAGGGAGGTGTGTATCCCCACACACACACACACACACACACACACACATACCATATTCTGCCCTTTTTTCAGCTCTAGCCCTATGATGACGCACTTTAGCTGTTAGATTCAAGACACTGACACACTCCATGCCACCATGATGTCACTTATACAGTATTTATGATCCTGAGGGGTGTGTGTGTGTGTGTGTGTGTGTGTGTGTGTGTGTGTGTGTCAGGTTCGCCATCCAGCGGCAGCAGTTGGAGAGCATGACTGAGGAGATGCCCTCACTACACGGTACAGATCGGATGAGAAGGACATCCAGCAAACCGGTATACACAAACACAACCTCACTCATATCAGGTACCCCTAATAATGCCCCAGTTCTAAGGTATGTGTGTGTGTGTTGCAGAAATATCTGGAGGACTATCTGAACAGTCTGCTGGAGAACAGCTTCTGCAAGAACTACAGTGGCATGGTAAACACCCATAAAATTAGACTCTCTCTCTCTCACACACACACACACGCTGCCTGCACACATGCTATATGTTAGTGGATTTGTTAGTAAAATAACTCAGTTTTACAATTTTCCACTACTTACTCCAGTTAATACTAAAGTAATTTTTCCTCGTTTTTTGTTATTTTTGATTGTTTTCTCAGTTGGAGTTTCTTGCTATCAGTCATCTCTCCTTTATCAAAGACCTTGGACCCAAAGGCCTGTGAGTAGTGTGTGTGTTTGGCCTGTGTTGGGTTTTAATTTGGGGTTGGTCTGTGTCGTTTGGTGTTGTTCCTGAGAGAGCTGTGCTTCACTTGCGGCTGTGTCTCAGTATCTTGGTCCAAACTATTGTTTCTCTTGTATTGTGTAACTATTGTCTATTGCTTACTCTCACTTCACTTGTCTTTAGTTTCAGTCAGAAGTTTGGACACCCCTGACTGAATGTTTTCCCGTTTTGAACACTAATTTACAGATTTATTACATACGGAATGCGTTTCCAGGGTGAATGTTTTCCTGCTAGTGTACAAATGGTTTGATTTCTGCGTCTCAGAGAGGGCTTCATCCTGAAGAGGTCAGGAGGTCACCGGATCCAGGGACTCAATTGTTTTGGCCATCATCAGTTCTGTTTCCGCTGGTCTCATCGCTGGCTGGTGGTCAAGGACTCCTTCCTGCTCTATATGTCCAGGCAAGACACACACACGTAACACACTATAACTAATAATATATATAACTCTATAACTTCACTATCCTCCTGAAAATACACTTATTAGTTATTTTTTATTTAATAATATTAACGTCCCCTCCTCTCTCTGATGGTGCTGGCGACCTGTCCAGGGTGTGTCCCCGTCCTTCACCCTGTGTGAGCTGGGTTGGATTCCAGCACCCCCCCGCGACCCTAATTAGGACAAGCGGCCCAGAAAATGACTGACTGACTAATATTAACATGTTTTCTTTTTAGTTTGGAAATATTTAGGGTATTGATGTTATTGCATCTATTTAGCATAATCCTTTAATCCTTTAATGAACTTGCACTTGGGTTTACATAATCAGATCGGGACAATAATCAACCCAGATTACAGTTGAACAAATATGTAATTACATTATAGACATGTGAAGGTTTGCTGAATTACATTTTTGATTCTTATTCAAATTTTACATGCTATTTCCTGACCCTCAAAACATGTTTTTAAATGCTTACACCAACTTTGTAAGAGGAAAAAAATATTTTTGCCAAAATCACATTTTTGTGCGTCTATTTTAATATAAGGTGCAATATTCGAAGTAAGACAAAAGCCACTACTGTTCAGATTAGACTACTTTTGTGGTGTGGTTTTTTATTTATTTATTTATTTATTTATTTATTTATTTATTTATTTATATAATATATTTTTTTTTTTTTTTTTTTTTTTAAATTACATTTCAAAGTTACTAACTCGACCCTGTTCATTGATTACGCGAGCAGAGATCCTGGGCTGGTGTCGTTCGTGCTGCTCTTTGACCCGGAGCTGAAGGTTCTGGTGGGTCGCTGCTATACTGACACTAAACACGGAGTGTGCATCGAAAACTTCAGCAGGTACACAAACAAAAGGGTGGAGCAGCAGCTCAGAACACTCTCTTTCAAATGAAATGAACAGAGACGAACAGGGCTATTTAGTATCAGATATCAAATATCAGAATACATCATAGGAGGGGTTGCATCGGCCTAATGATTACGGACAAGATCCCATAATCAGAAGGTCATGGTTTTGAATCCCCCACCAGTAGATTAGACTGAGGTTCCCTTGGGCAAGGTACCGTTCACATCACCGCTCCCCAAGCACTGGATGTATGGCTGCTCGCTGCTGCATAGTGTTTTTGGATTAAATGCAGAAAAGCATTTTGCTGTGGTTTGCTGAGGTGGGTTCACAGTGACATAGTCACTTTCACTTTTTAGTTGGATGTGTGTAGTTTTGAAAATAGAATAAACTACATCATTTATTTCAAGGTCTTGACTGAGTGTGTGAACTGGATCCATGGGGAATGTTGGGACACACTCAGCTGATACGGATCTTAAACAAATCAGGTGTGTGGGATAATAGAGATGTGTGGAAAGGTGAAAATTAGGGTCTGTGTGTGTGCTTTACAGGAAGCTGATCATTAAGTGCAACAGCTACAGGCAGGCTCAGTGGTGGAGCCATGAGATTCGTCGCTTGTCAGAGCGCTGCGATTTCCATCAGCTGCACCGCTTTGATGGCTTCGCTCCACCCAGACCAAACACTTTCACCAAATGGTGTGTGTTACTTCACCTTCACCAAGTGTGTGTGTTTGTGGTTGTGTTGTAAAGAAATGTGTCAAATAATTAACACGACTTTAAACAGTTTTCTGGGTTTGATTCCCGCCCTAGCTTAGGATAAACTGAAGTAAGATGGATGGATTGATGGATGATTGATGGCTTTATTGATCGGCAGGTATGTGAATGGCAGTGGCTATTTCTCAGACCTGGCAGACGCACTGGAGAAGGCAAAGGAGGAGATCTTCATTACTGATTGGTGGTCAGTATACTTGCACGTACTCGCACCACCCTCAACCCCATGCAGGACACGCGGTTTGGATTATGAGTGAGTGAGAATAAAAATGAAAATGGGTCATTCCTCATAGTTCCTCTCTCTCTTTCTCAGGCTGAGTCCTGAAGTCTTCCTCAAGCGTCCTGCCAAAGGACTGTACTGGCGTCTGGACCAGATCCTCAAACGCAAAGCAGTAAGTATCATAACTGCGTGTCTAGGGATAGCGCTGTCGACTGGCAGCAAGAAGGTTCTGGGTTTTGGTCCCAGCAAGAATGATGTGTGTCTTTTTCTTTGTAGAGTTTGTTCTTCCCATGTCTGCTTGGGTTTTCCTCTAAGTGCTCTAGTTTCCTCCAGCAGTCCAAAGACATGCATGTCAGGTGCACTGGAGATGCTAAATGGGCTCCTAAGTTTGAGTGTGTTTGTGTGTGTGCCCTGTGAATGACTGGTGACCTGGGAGTGCTGGGATCGGCTCCATCACCCAGCAACCCTGGTTAGGATAAGAAGGTCAGATAATGGATGAAAGGATGGATGGATTTCTTGAAAACAAATGAAAAAAGCAAAAATATCTAGTTTTTCAGCGCACTCTGCAAAAACAAATCAATTCACAGTAAATTAAATTTCATTAGAGTTATTTTTATTTTCTCTGATCTAGATATTTTTCTCAGTTTTACTTGTTATTAGCAGGATTTTATGAAATAAAACCATTTTTTTTTTTCTTGGCATTTCCATATCTATTTCAGTCTGTTTCCTGTAGTTGTGTTTGCAGTGTAAACGTGTCTTGGTTGATTAGCTACAGTGGGGGTTTGTGCTTAATATTTATTTTATTTCTGCCAGTTTGGTTTAGACACAATCTTGCAATCTTGACACAGTAATAAACTATTTGCTTTTATTCCTCAGTCAACATATCTCACTCTCTGTCTGTTTTTTCAGGAGCAGGGCGTGAAGGTGTGTGTGCTGTTGTATAAGGAGGTGGAGCTAGCTCTGGGCATTAACAGTGACTACAGTAAGAGAACCCTGATGAACTTGCACCCAAACATCAAGGTGTGAAACTTGAGCTCCGTTACACTGAAACTATCACCTTGTTCCTCCTCTCCATTCTTACTAACCTTATTCCATTCTTGAACTACCTCTCAAGCATGCAGTTCTTTCATGACCATCACTGAGCAGCAATTCTCAACATAACACTACTTCCGTCTCTTTATCACCGTCTGTCTCTGGGTGTCGAGCAGTAAGGCACGTTTACATTGACATTGCAATTTTTGGATCATACTTGGTGTGAATAGACCTTTTATCCCCGCAGGGTCTTCAGCAGTAGCCATACTGTTTTAATGAGTATCGAACTGGGATTAAAACACTTGTATTTGTTTCCCAGCAAGTGTTTGGTCATCCCATTGCAATCTCCATTGAATTTAATTTAACATAATTAGAAATCCGCTTAGCGCTCTGCCCTGCTTTATGAGCTGAAAGGGTCTGAGTCCATGCTTGTCCATACAAATGCATATTTAAAGTAATGTTACCAATCTGTGACTATGTTTCAGTCTGCTTGTCTCTCTGTTGCCTAGGTGATGCGTCACCCAGATCACGTGGCCTCTGTGGTTTTCCTCTGGGCACATCATGAGAAGATGGTGGCCATAGACCAAATGGTGGCCTTTGTGGGCGGCCTGGACCTTGCCTTCGGGAGATGGGATGACAGTAGTTACAGGCTGATCGATGTGGCTTCTGGAAAAGCGAATCACAGCCCAAAACCGGAAGCAGAGGTGGGGATGTGCAGTAATAATGTATTTACATATTTATTGATTTTCAGTATGTTCTGCATATTCTCATGCTTACATTCTCAAGTTTCTCTCTCTCTCTTTCTGTCTCGTTTCCTCTCCAAGATGGAAGGGGAAGATGGCTCTGCTGTTCCTCTGTCTGATGGAGATCCAAGGGAAACTCCTGTAGGCCACGATGAGGTGGATCTGAGCTGCAATGCTCTCCTGTGGCTGGGTAAAGACTATAGCAACTTCATCAAGAGAGACTGGACACAGCTGGACCATCCCTTCCAAGGTACTCAGGACTAGTTGTTAGTAACAGATTGATCTTGGGGAATCAGCAAAAACTGCTGTAAATGTGGACTGGTTTGCCAAATTCAAAGAATCTTGAAACTGGAACCAGTTCACTGTTGTTGGAAAAGCTCTGCGGTGTAGAAAAATTTATTAATGGTTTATTTGTAGATGGTGCTCAGATATAACCATTTGCTGCACTTTGTAACTGCACATTGCAGTATTAGTCATTCTGATAGAGCGCCAGTCAAGCACGTGGACAGTGTGCCACAAATAATGTGGCATTTAACAGAGGGCTAGAAAAAGGGAACAGAATGTATACAGATCTTTTGGCCTTGAGTTGAACTCTTTATCTAAGCAGACACTGTGTGGGTTTGTTGAAAGACTACTCTGTATTTCCTTTTTTCCAGTACAACATTTCTGTTTTGAACCCTCTGAAGTTTATTGCTCAAGTGCTGGTCAATAATGTGTGATCACAACAATGGAAAGTGTGTACTCTCTTGGACTAGTCTAATCTGGGCAGTAACACCATTCGACAGTGCTGCTCTAGCACCCACCTTTTAGTCGCTTTGGTCTATTAGATGCAGTTGCACTAATGGACAACTTGTCGCTGGTCTACTGGACATTTAAGTCAAAGAAGTGAAAGTGAAACACGGCACACGGCAAAATGCAACCTTTTCATCCATGTACACACATGGGACGGCTGTATCCAGCCCCCAGGGAAGCAGTGATGGTGATGGTACCTTGCTCAAGGGTACCTCAGGGCAACCTGCTGGTCTGGGATTTGAACCCACAACCTTCCGAACCTGGGGCCTAGTCCCAAAACATTAGGCTACCGCTGCCCGAACAGTGATTTAGGTGGGACTTAAATCCACAACTACAGAGGTAGACAGCTTATCCATTACGTCACTTGGCCGTTGTCGTTGCTCTAGTCTGTAACATGCGTTCGCACACTCTTGGTGTACCCCTTTAAATGTAATAAAAATAGTCACATTTTGCTTCCTCCTCTCAGATAACGTTGACCGGACCCAGGTGCCACGTATCCCGTGGCGTGACCTTGGAGCGGTGGTTCATGGGAAGGCAGCCAGAGACCTGGCGCGCCATTTCATTCAGCGCTGGAACTTCACGAAGGTTAGAAGACTGAAAAAAATGAAACCTGATCTATAAACGCAGTGGACAAGATTCTGTTTATACTGACCTTAACTTTGCTGGTGTTTTGCTGTTTTCCAGATATTTAAAATAAAGTATAAAGATAAGTTTTACCCATACCTGGTGCCCAAGAGTCACTCTGCTATCCATGATCTCCCCTTCACCGTGCCTGGAGCAGCGAAAGCATCTGTACAGGTATTTCTAACACACGCGCATTCACATACATACATGCCAACCTATAAAGATGATTTTGTTCGATTGGCTAACGGTGCAGAAGAATTGAATGCGCTCTGCTAATCTGAAGCCGGATGTCTCCACTCCAAATAGTGGAGATATTAGTGAAATAGATTTTCTACAGTATTGTATCCCATTCTCAAAGAAAATCAGCACCATTTTGTTTGGCTCTCACTGACACACAGTGAACCACAATGAAATGCAGCCTCTACATTTAACCCATACCATCATGCAGCAGAGGGCAGTTAATTAAGGTGCCCGGGGAGCAGTGATGGGGGCAGCACCTTGCTTAAGGGTACCTCAGGGCAACTTGCTGGTCTGGGATTCAAATCCACTACCTTCTGATCCTGGGACCTAGTCCCTAAACACTAGGCCACTGCTGTGCATCCAATATCTGAGTCTTTTTACAAATACCATTTTCTATAGTACAAACATAACAGTCATGGTCTTTTTATTTTTGTTGTGAAGTTACTTTATTTCAGAATTTAGGGGCAGAGGTGGCCTAGTGGTTAGGGCGTCAGCCATGTGATTGGAGGATCGGGGGTTCGAACCCCTTCCCAATGGGCTGCCCTGAGGTACCCTTGAGCAAGGTGCCGTCCCCGTCTCGCTCCTCCCTGCGATGGGCTGGCAACCTGTCCTTCACCCTGTGAGCTGGGTTGGACTCCAGCACTCCCCCGCGACCCCATTTGGGACAAGCGGCAGAACATGAATGAATTAAAAAGTGTTTTCTTTTGGGAGTGCTTGGCCAGGACGTACAAATTTGGGAAACAATGCTATAGGAAATAAAAAAATAAAAAAAAAAAAACATTTCCATCCACATTAGACATGGTAGGAAACAACTGTGTGTCAGATTTGCTTTCAGCCAGCTTTGTACTTGTGTTTCCATCCTTAAGTGTGTTTTTCACAGATAAGCCACTTGACCGCCCACAGGCTCTGGCATATCTGGAGCTACAAGAATGCAATTTGTTCGCATGCTCACACAGCTGTTTTAAATAAGGTTCTTTATCTTATGGTTATGCTTTTACATTGTTTAATGTCATGTAAATGGCTAATTCATTTATTCATTTATGGGCTTTGCGTGCATGCATGTGTTGCCCTTTTCCCGTGCAGCACGATAATAAACATTTACCCTTCAAAAATTGTGCTGGGTCCTGAGGGAGCTCTCCTATGCCATATACAGTGCAGGCAAAATGGGACAATACATTTGATTTCAGGGAATTTTGGTTAAAATGATGTAATAATTCTGTTTTTATTGTGCATAACATGAATTATTTATTGTAAATGGACTCTGCCCTTGAACTGCACACCAGTGAAATGGCCATAATTATCAAAATCTTGAGAGAGTGTTTATGAATGCAGTAAATCTGCCATCCCGGGCAAGCAAAGTATGTAATGTTGCCAACAATGCTTTGTCTCCTCCCACTCATTTTGTCCTTTCTCTTTATTACTTTTTGTTTTTCTCTTTTTTAAAAAAAAAAAAAAAAAAAAAAAAAAAGGTCCTGCGCTCCGTAGATCGCTGGTCAGCTGCAACATGCGAGTGTTCCATCCTCAAAGCGTACATACACACCATTGAGAACAGCCAACATTACATCTACATAGAGGTACAACATGCGTGCGCACACACACACACACACACACAGTTAGCTGCTGTTAGAGAGTTGTATGGCATGCTCTGTTTCTGACCCATCATGTGCTGCCCGCCCAGTTGAATCATTGTCCAGGTCTTGGAAAAAAAAGAAAAATAATAATAATAATAATAATAAAGCTAGCCAACAGTTACCATTACCCAAGTGACATTATGCTAATCAGTCAGAAGCTTCTGTACATGAATAGCCATGTAAGGCCATGTAAGGTAAAGCTGGTCCAGCAGATATTCAGGCCTTGCTTGACAAGGTCACCCAGGAGACCTCACGGTGAAGGTAACGAAGACCAGGCCAGTGTTTTAGAAGGGAAAGACAACACACACTTCCACATAAGATATTTGGTTGAAAAGCTCTTAAAAGTTTGACCAGATCTCATGTAAAGGTGTTTTGAGTTTCAACGCATTTCATTCAGATGGTTAACATGGCAACTCCATTGTGAAATTTTTGATTTCTATTTTCATTTCGCCCAGAATCAGTTCTTCATTAGTTGTGCCGATGAGAAGAGCATTCACAACACCATTGGGGATGCCATTGTTAAGAGGATCCTACGGGCTCACAGGTGTGTGTGTGTGTGTGTGTGTGTGCAGTTTTAGTTGTCTTCACTTTTTTCTGCGTACTTTGGGACTGAAAGAAAACGCTCTGTACTTGCGTGTGGGTGTGTGTTCAGATTTTGTATGGGTGTTTTTGGACATGTATACTTTACTTATTTCAGTCCCTATGAGACAAAAGTGATGTGTGTGTGTGTGTGTGTGTGTAGTGAGAAGAAAAAATATCGAGTGTTTGTGGTGGTCCCGCTCTTGCCTGGGTTTGAGGGAGACATCACTGAAGGGGGAGGAAGAGCCATACAGGCGATACTGCACTTTACCTACAGGTACGCGACGATAAACTGGTTTAAAAATATATCGAGTAACTGATTAAAAATCAGTGAATGAATAAATAAAATTGTGGCTTTAAATTGATCAGAAAATGCCATGTTGAAGGTTATTTCCTGTAAAGCAGGGTTTATAACCCAAAATAAACTGGGATTCCAGCGACTCAGCATTCTGCATTACCAGTAAAATAATCACCTGATCATCTGGAATCATCTGCACCTGTATCTTCACTGCTTCCCATCTTAAGCTTTGTTCTGACTGATTCATATGTAGGTCACAGTGACTTAACAAAAAACAAGCCTCTGAAACTAGTCAGGTGCAGGGACTGGTCTGAACATGACTTTGCCCTTCAGGAAGCCCCGGAAAACTATTCTTCAACAATTCATCAAGAATACAAGACAGTCTGGCTATTTGGAAGCAAAATATGAAAAACTGAGAGGTTCAAGACTTTCACACGGTACTGGATAGTGTGGCAACTTCAGCTTTGCATTAACATGAAGGGAAAGTAACTTTTTGTGTTCCTCAGGACCATGAATCGTGGCGAGTTCTCCATCCTGTCCAGACTGAAAGAACAGAGTAAGTGTCGTTTCTGCCAGTCAGCCAATCAGGATGGCTGTTTCTGTAATCGTCATGGCTACTGTGTTTCCTCTTCTAGTGCAAGATGAATGGACGCAGTATATCTCTCTTTGCGGCGTGCGCACACACTCGGAGCTCTGCCGGACGCCCGTCACTGAGCTCATCTACGTCCACAGCAAAGCCATGATCGCTGATGACCGTTGCTACATCATCGGTGAGAAAATACCTTGGACGAGCTTTTTTTAATCCATTTTGATCAAGACTACTGTGTAAAGGTGCACAGGACTGAGAAAGGGCTCAAATACGAGAGCGTATGTGGTTATAATGATATATAATGATCCCGGTCATTAAACACACGATTAGAGAAGGTATAGGCCTGCCACCTGCTACCAGGTTAAAATTCTTCACTTTATCTCCATCTTCTGGTGAAAAGCTGAAATGCAGCTCAAAACTCTTCAGAAAGTCGCCACCTGTTTGTGCTGTATGCTCTGGAACATGAAAGACTGATCTTAAACCGACTTGGCCTGAATATTGTCATGGTTTGGGATTTCATCTTACTCAGGCAGGGTTCAGATTTCATATTCAGTTATTTAGTCCATTATGTATCATGGTAAAGTAAATTGTCCTCACATTTTTTTACATTTGAGCTTGGTGGAGTATGTCAACATTGTTAAAGTGTCAAAATATACAGTTCACTTCATGAAGTCCTTATATGGAAAATTGTGCTTTTCAGCATTTTTTATTTATTTATTTTTATTCCTTGGTTCGGTTCTGGTCAGCTGTGGGGCAGCGGTGGCCTAGCGGTTAGGGTGTTCGCCGCATGATCGGCGGATCGGGGGTTCAAACCCCTTCCCAATAGCTTGCCCTGAGGTACCCTTGAGCAAGGTACCGTCCCCATCACAGCTCCCCGGGCGCTTTCAATAGCTGCCCACTGCTGCACGGGTTTGAGTGTGCATGGGTTAAATGCAGAGGTCCAATTTCGTTGTGGTTCATGTGTGCTGTGCCGTGACAAGGGTTGTCACTTTCACTTTTCACTTTCACACAGATATCACGTGGAGGTCTGCACCTAAACGATTTGCACAAGACAGAAAAAGCATGTGAGAAAGCAATCCAGACCAATTTGGAAGGGGCTGCCCACGAGTCTCACCACTGAATTTAAATTGTCCTCATATTGCCTTTGGTGAATCCTGTGCAGTAAGAAATTTTCCAGCCGTGACTCTTTTTCAGATTCTACTGTTTGCCTAAAGTGACACATGCACAGTTATAATAGATAATGAACAACGATCAACCTACACAGTTGTCCTTTGTAAAACTGGAGGTGACCATAATCCATTTTTGCAATGCAAACACCAGGTAACCAATGAAGGGTATTATTTTTGGGGTATTGATTGATTGATTGGTCCATTTAGAGACAATGCCATATGAAACCAAACTGAACCAACATTATTATACAATTTTGTAACAGTCTGTTCCCTGCTGCTGACCAAAGCGTTCAAAAAGCACACTGTGTGCTTAATTATTGGGTTAATATATAAGTTAATATTTTGAGGATTCCTTTTAATCTGGAACAAATCCAGTGCTGTCAGTCAACCCAATGTTAATAATCATGAAACCTGAATATTTTAAAACATTCTCAGGGGATACATATGTGTGCACAATTATTAGGCAACTATTGGTGTGCAGAATTATTACACAATTAAATGAAAAAGTCAATATTTAAGAATATCTATATTTCATATAAGTGGAAAAAAACTCATCGGTTTGGGATAGATTTTGAGTCCATCTTCAACCTGGAAATGTCCATCTTTAATATTTAAATACGTGATAATAACAGCCCCTACCAGTACCCCACCTCCACCTTGCTGGCATCTGAGTGGAAGTGGAGAACGGATCCAGCCACGGGCCCATCCATCTGGTCTGTCATGAGTCCATAAAAAAGAGAAAGTCTTGAGAGATTTCTTGGCCCAGTCTTGTTACAACTGTTCTCTTGTTCAGTGGTGTTGGGGTTTCAGTCTTCCTTACCGCGTCCATGTCTCTGAGCACTGAACGCTTTGTTCTTCTGGACACTCCAGGTAGGTTCGGTTCTGCAGAATGACAGCACTGGGGGATCATGGGTTCCTGGTAGCTTCAGGTTTGATTCTTCTCGAATCTTTTTCTTTTTCTTAGCACACTTCTTGTGACACTGTTGACTACTTGTAACAAACCATTTGATGGTTTTGTGATTGCACCGCATTGCAGTATCCCTCTGGAATACTTTAAAAAAAAAAAAAAAAACATTTGACTTTTCAGAGTCAGTCCTGTCTATTTTTTTGGGCCCATTTAGCCTGAGGAGGAAAAGAAGCTGCTTAATGTTTCATATAGCACACCTTCATTTAGTGGCGATCTTCTAGGCCACACCCTCCCTCATTACACAAATACACATCACCTGATCGGCTTTAATCCAATCAGCAAGTTTATACACTTGGAGTATATGCATAAATTGATGATCTGGTTAAAATACTCACTTGCCTCCTAATTGTGCACACAGTGTCTGAAACAGCAGTGTTAAAAATAAATAAATTAATTAATTTTAAAAAATAGCCATAGCTGAATTCTGCAGCTGTGTCCCAATTTGGGGACTGCATGTAAGGATGCTGCCTACGTAGATGCAACAGACAGATTGGGACAAGAGCCGAGCATTAAATGAGGCAGTCCGGCCTTCAGACCGAGTGTTCCTCCTGTTTCCTAGCAACCTTGACTGCTGCTGCCTGCCCCATGACTATATAACAAACACAAGACCGTAACAATAACAAACTAGCTCCTCACTCCTACTAAACTGAAAAAGATTGTTTTATTTTTACATTTTTTTTATATGCCTCACAATGAATCTTGGGATAGGGTAGGCTGTGAAGGATACTGGACCCCTGTTTCCATGGAAACTATGGCTACATTTCTCGGCCGCTGAAGGAACCTCTGCAAACGGGACAGCCTAGTCGCGGCTCTATGACGTAATCGGTCTTCAGATGCAGCCCCTGAGTTAGGACACATGAACTGATATTCTGCAGTTGTTAAACCAAACCAGAGCATTAACATGTTTGCAGCAGTTTAACCCTTCCCATGTTTCTCAGTAGGGAGTCCTTTAACATATCGTTAGAAATAAACGGTGTTGTTCATTGTATTGTATTGTAAACAGAGCTGGTTTGTACAATATCCAGATGCACTTTTATTAAGATCACTAATTGACTTGATTTGAGACACAGCCTCCTCTCTGGGCATTCCAAGAAAAGGTCCTTCAATCTGCTCTGCTACTTCTCAGGTTCGGCTAACATTAATGACCGGAGCATGCTGGGCTCACGGGACAGTGAGCTAGCTGTGCTGGTGGAGGATGAGGAGAGGGTCCCGTCACGGATGAATGGAGAGGAATACGAAGCGGGACCGCTCGCGCTCGCTCTGCGCAAAGAGTGCTTCAGGTGGGTTTGTTTTTACATTATGAACCAGCATCTAATAACCTTAAAGAAAATGACAGGAAAACAGAACACAGTACCTGCCAAATATAACATCTGCTTTATAAAATGCTATTGATTTTTTTTTTTTTTTTTTTCCAGCTTCCATTTTTTTTACATGGAAAAAGCAAAAATATTGGAACATGGTGAACGTTATTGCTTGATTTAGAAATAAACTTTTTAAATTGATTGATTGAATTTTTGATTTCACACTTCATTGTGGGTGTAAAAGGTGTGTGCCAACAGAATAATGGCAATTCCATTACATTAACAGTTGCTTATTAAATATGTACGTACTTGCATACGTAAAATAAGTACGTACTTGCATAATGTTCCAATCTATAAAAAAGTAACTTAACAGAAGAAGGAAAACCATTCTTGACTATTAATGTAGCAAGATGTTGTTTTTATTATGGTCAGTTTCTACAGGTCCATTCTTGAAATTGCTTTCAAGTATGTATGTGTGTGTGTGTGTGTGTGTGTGTGTGTGTGTGTGTGTGTTTTCTGAAGCCTTATATAACGCAACAACATGCTGTGGATTGACACTTGGAGTGCAGAAAACTAGAAGGGATCTAACATAAGCCCCCTCAAGACACAAACACACACGTAGCAATGTTGTGATCCGTGGATTTGAGGGATAAGAGCCTAACAGCTCCTTTGTGTTTGAGAGACACACACACACACTCTCACTCTCGCTCTATGTGTGTTTAAAGTTGCAGTTTTACAGCCTCTTAAAACCTAAAGCAGCTCAAAGCTGCGAGTGTGTGAGAGCATGCAGGCTGACCCAGTGAGTGGGCAGTGAGTGGGTGTAGGATTATCACAGTAAGAGAGAGTCTACCTGCTCATTACCCACATTCTCACACTCCTGATTTAACTTCAACACACAGCACTTCCACTGCGGTAACACTGTGTGAGCCCCAGCGACTGTTTATCCCAGACGGACGAAAAACTGGTGAAATGTTGTGCAGAAGGAGGAACAAACTGAAACGCTCATACATTCGTACACACAAATGGCATTTTAAGCTTTAATGATGACTGACATCCTGATTTTAGATTGAAAAAAAAAGGAATGAGAGCTGAGACAGTGAAAGGAAGCTGGCACAAACAATAATCAAATGTGAAAAACGGACAGATATCTTCTTATTCTCCCAATGGCTAAAGCTTAAAGGGATTGCAAATAACACACAGCGAAACCAGTATAAAATAATAAACTTCTCTCCCCTCTTCAAACTTCCTCTCCTGTATGGGTTTCTCTTTTTGTGTGTGTGTGTGTGTGGGGCACACTGTGTTCCTTCCTGCCAACTAGCAGCACATCTCTGGGTTGCTATTGGAAACGGTGAGAGGCTGGCTGTGAAGCACATGTCTACAGCACTTTCCACTGCAAGATGAGAAATCAGCTGGGTTTGGGAGGTCACTGTGTGTGTGTCTGTGGGCTTCAGTACTAAGCATTGTGATGTAGAATTGTTATCATGCTAAATACATAGATATGTTATTTTTCTCAGGGTGAGGGTTAAATGCGATGCATTTCCTTTTGTCTGCCTGCTCCATTCATTTACATTTAAAGCATTTACCAGACGCTCTTATCCAGAGCGACTTCCATGTACAGGGCAACTCAGGGTTAATGAACCCAATGGTGGTAGTAATAGAGGTGGGATTTTAAACTCTGCGGCCTCTTGATCCATAGGTCCGTATGCAAGTACCCTACCACTAGACCACCAACTGCCCTCTCCACAGCCACAGGCTTGGCTGAATAACAGGGAAAGTGTCTCTGGAGCTAGATGAGATGAGGATCGAGCCAGGTTCAAACCCATAAGCTTTTGGTCTGAAGAAAAGAATCCCATCCCTATGCTACTACTACCCATCATGCTCAAGTGCAGGATGTTTTAGAATAAAGCAGAGAATAGATGTGATCTACACCATCAGTCTCAAATCAAACCCACAACCCTCTCAGAACCCGCTCAGAGTTCGTTTGCATTTAGACCTTTTGAGCCTTTACCTTTCTTATTCTTGGACTTGGTCCGGTTCATGTGAGGTACACCCCCCCCCCGCCCGTAATGAGCTTAGTCAAATTAAGCTGCTCCTAAACTATACATTCCTGTACACTCAAGTCATATGCAGGGCAAACATTCTTCTGAGGATATTTCATATATAATCTTTGACTTCTTCCATTTTCTTCACCCTGTGTTGTCCTGTATTAGACATTTCTCCATTTGTTGTCTCTGCCTGGTGTGCCATTTAGGTTTTTTGAGGGAAATCAATTGTATTGATTTGAGTGATGGAACTAAATTTACCTGTGTAGCCAGGAGCATGTGGAAATAAATAGGGAACTCAAACTAGAACACACATAATTTTCCAGAATATTATGGAACGAGAGCTTGGTCATATCTCTTTTAAATAGTTTACCTGCAGTTCATCCTCTGTAATAAACACTGTCGTGGACGAATGTGGAATATGGATGGAATTCAGGCTTTAAAATGCAGTGATCGTGTTCAGTGCTGTATCAAACTGTATCTGAAGCCACAAAATCAAGACTCTGTGAGTCTACGGTGAGTGTGAAATGACTTGAGCAAGAATTTTACACCATTTATGTCGTTCTTAACTTTTAAGCTACTTAAAGCTCCAGTTCCAAACTAATGAAGCAAGCTTCAGAGCCCAAACGTCTCGGTTTGATCGCAGTTAGTGGAAGAAAAACAGTGAAAATTGATTTCATTTTCCTTTTCTCCCTCAGGGTCTTGCTGGGTGCAGATTCTGACCCAACGCTGGATATTGACGATCCAATCAGTGATCATTTCTTCAAAGAAGTCTGGAACAAAATTGCCCAATCAAATGCTTCCATCTATGAAACGGTATGAGAATTGGGATTTGCCCAGTAAGAGCGAATGTGTGCAAGTGTTTGTGCGTGTTTTGTCTGAGCCGGCTGTTCCCTTCACAGCACTACCTCACAAGCAGAGGAGTCATTAGATTTCTGGGCACATGCCCCACTAAAATGCTCCCATTCTCCACTATAATTATAAGCATCACAATCAATAACCTTTATGGCGGAGCTGAACTATTACACACAAACATTAGGGTTGAGCAAACCACACTTCCATTCTGTGACGTTGGTGGTGTGCAATGTTCATTTTGGCAGGAGATTTTAACTTGGATTGAGTCTTTAGATAGCTATGTATGGGTTGGGTAGCACGATTGTGAATGAACCATCATCAAGCCTTTGCTTGTGAGTTTGTACCAATGAATATGGTAATATCTTTTTTAAAATTTTTTTAAATAGCTTTATTTTTAAGGGTGCATTTTTAGTGAGTTACTGTCTTGCATTCGTTGAGAATGGGTTGAATCTGCAGAGCTAGCCATAGGTGTGCTTACATATTAAACATAGAAATGTTAATCTTTGTTTAACTGTGAGCCACTGGGCAGCCAGAGCCAATGCTAAACCCTACATTTAGAGCCCTCTATAAACACTATATGCTACTAAATCCGTGTCCATAGTTTGGTGCAGAAGAACCTGGTTGGACACCAGTTAGAGTGCACAGTTGAAAATGTTAAGCTTTGTTTTATTTGCGGAATAACCAGTGGTCTAAAAAACACCCAGTTTACAAATCTTTAGACTCACATTTGAAGGCCAATACATTGTCTTAGTCTTTGAACTCCAATCGTTTATGGAAAGGGATTACCTTAGTAATGGCTTATTGGTGGGAGTTGGGGGCTAAATTAGGAAACGGCTTCCAGGCGGCCAGTTTGAACAAACCATCTGAATGTGCTCAACCCTTTAAGAGCAAGCAGTTAAAAGTGGTACTAAATATACTGTATGGGAGTCTCAGACTGACTTCTTGTGGCTTTTTAGAACGTCTGGAATAAGTTCTTGGGATCGACTCATGCTTGTTAGGTGTGGCAGTGGACCAAGATGCCACAGGTTTGAATCCCACCTAGCACCACCACCATTGGGTTCCTGAGCAAGACCCTTAACCCAGAGCTGGCCTGTAATCAGGAATTGGAAGTCGCTCAGGATAACAGCGTCTGCTAAATGCCGTAAATGTAAAAGTTAGGCAGCATCTAATAATAGCACACTTTACTTATGTCCTGCATTTTCCCAAGCTCATGACTTCTTTTGGTGGTTTCTAGGATGGTTTGTACTTTCTCTCTGGGAAATGTGTGGAGTTGTCTGGATTTATTATCTGTATTCTCATGTGACAGATTTGTGCGTGTGCGTGTGATAGCTGAAGATTGTTTAAATCTGATCTTTTCTACTAAACTGTGACTTTTTTTCTTGGCGGCAGGTTTTCCGGTGTCTTCCGTTGGACTCGATCCGTAACTTGCGCGAGCTGCAGGAGCATGTGAGTACACGGACGCTCGCCCAGACGGACCCGGAGAGTGCCATTCAACAGCTTCAGGCCATCAGGGGCCTCCTTGTCCACTTCCCCTTGCATTTTCTGTGCGAGGAAAACCTTCTCCCTCCACCCGGCACCAAAGAGAGAATGGTTCCTCTGGATGTGTGGACATAGTGGGGGATCAGCAGATGCAGGCCAAAAGAAAACAACCCGCACCTTTTAAACACTTGCTGTACTGACTGGAACTGGAAGTCATGGGTTTAGCGTGAAAATGGACCAAACCGCCTGCACTGATGTGATAGAGAATCTCAGCTAGAGGTTAGACAAACCACTAAAGCTTGTGCAAGGCTAAAGCTTGTTTTGTCAATTTATCTCTCTGTTGAAGTGATGGAGGTTCGATTCTTTTTAATGATTCGATTCAGTGAGTTTTTAGGAAATGATTCAGCACAACATAGAATCTTAAACTTCATCACAATCTGAATTAATTTACAATGATTTGATTAGACTGCAGTTTTTAGGAAATGATTTAGTGATATGTAATGATTCAGTGGTTTTTTTTTTTTTTTTGGTCTCCTAGATGGAGACCTTGCAACCACTATGAAGTGCATGTATCATGCTGATAAGGTGCTTTCATGTGGTGGCTTTGGGCCTATAAAGACCATTCAAAATGGCTCAGAGGAAACTGGGCAGCTAATCTGCACCAGTCTGAGTTTGCTGTAGTTTTGTAAAATGGTGGACGGTGTGAAGTGCTGCATGTTTGAGAGGAGCGAGGTGAGCACAGTTGAGTGTCTCCGATGAAAGGAACAGAACAGAACGTACGTTTATTATTGCAAAAGCGTGTGGGTGGATAGCATTGCTTTCTCTGCCTCCTTCCTTATATCTCTTAGTCTTCTCTTTCTCTCCCTCTCTCTATCTCTCTCTCTTTAGTGCCGCACCTCCCTGTGCAGTGCCAGCAAATCTGTCAGAACATTTGTGGTTGTTATGGTGACGGGTATAAAGAGCTGACAGGGTCGCGGCTGCCGTGAGAGCGAGGAGGAGAGTAAGAGAGAGAGAGAGAGATAGAAAAGAGAGAGGAAACGGGGAGAGGAAGTCTAGATAAACAGCAGAGGAGGGGAAAAAAGAAGCTGGGAGAGAGTAATAAAAGGTTAGAGAAGAGAAGAGAGATGAGATGGTGGAGAAAACGCGATGAAGTTTTGGCCAGAAGTCAGGGCGGGGCTTTTGCTGTGGTGAAGGGAGGAGGAATGGGATGGGCCAGCTTTTTGGATGTTTATTCAGAGGGGGTTTGAGCTGCGCATTAATCATCGTACCACCCCCCAAGGCATCTCCATGGCAACCAAGTATTTATAGTTATGTAATTCTGTTGTCAGTGGTCCAGAAGGTTCCCCTTTCTTTTTTGGGGGGGGTTGGAGAGGGAGGGGCAGTGCATTTACATGCACACCAATAATACGATCATTAACTGATTCCAGCAGCTACAGAATTGTTTGAGTGCACATGAAACGGCCTGCTGAGATCCTTTATGACCGATTAAAGCCGTTACAGTCAGATCTGTTGAAGATGCCTCAGGCCATGTGTATGAAATCAACGGTTTCTCTTTATAAAGCCTGGTGGTAAAATCGGCATATATTCTGTAAAACAGTTAACAAACAGATCAGTTGCTGTTACGAACTGTTAACTCATTTATAACCTGAATTCTGAATACCTGGCATCCCTAGATTTTGAACTGCCATAGAGCTGTATGTAAAAGTTTATGCACATGAAGTAGGAACTTCTGGCTCAGAAGTTTTGGCTCATAATTTTTCTTTTTTTGGCTGCGTTTCCTTTTTTGGGCCACACCGTGTGTGTCTTTCAATGCATTACATTCGACTGTTACTGCACAGTAAACTTTCCATGCTGTGTGGAATGGAAACTTTGGAAAAATGGAAAACATGGAAGTTGACAAAAAATGTCATTTGCCTGGTTCCCATTAACCTTCGCTGATCCCTTAGAGTAATAACCCTTCAAAAATAGTGAGACATGGGCTTCTCACAAAGCCATCATACAGCATGTAGGACGGTCAGTGCTGCAGCTGACGTACAAAAGCACATGACACATTGCTTAGGCTCATGTTGGGTCTCTCAAACTACAAGGTGCTTTAGTGAAAGATTAGTAACGTGCGGTCCTGCACAAAATGGCCAGGTGGCTGTACCTACTAAATTGGCAGCTTGTTGCCTTCTCACACAGTGCTGGACTTTATTTAACCTCAGTACTATGAACCCCCAGGCCTCATTCAGGAGAGCTCTGCAGCGACATGAACCACTGAAGGTTATATTTGTAAAATATATATAAAAACTAAATTCCATAAAGACCTTTGCACAGCATCACTTGGTAAATTTTCTGCTGTTGGATGAAGATCACAACATCTAGCATTTATTATTCCAGCACTAGCTCATCACTTTTATACACGTTGCCTATTATGTTTATGAGTTTCCACTTTTGGCTTTCTTGGTGCTGCAGAATTTGTTAAATAGGCCTGATAGTTGGATAGAAGCATCCCAGCATTTCTCCAACTGAAAAATGATTCTTGGTGGATTTTTTTTTTTTTCTCCATGGGATAATATTTTCCTTTTCAGGCTGTTGTGTCTACCCTGCATGGGAGTGTATGCTGAATGTGTCAAGTTTTAGCAGAATTAACTATTTTCTGTCTCCTTGAAGAAAGAAAAAAAAAAGGGGGCTTTTTCATAGTCATTCATTAGGAAGTAAAAATACTACATATATTTTTCTCATGAATGTCAGTGAATCTGAATTATGAGGTTGTTAAATAGTCAAAGAATACTCCCTACATTCTCCAGAGTTGACACTGAAATGGCATCTCATGAAAAAGAGTCTACCATTAAACTATATTATGTAACGGCACCAACTACTCAAACTGCCGGAGCATCTTAACTACCATTTGACAAAGCTTGCTGGTTTGTGTGGGGTGTTTTGGGCAGGTTGCCAACCTTATGATATCAGTTCGGTGCGCGGCAGTGTTTGCTTGCATTTCCACTCTGCAGTGACCTCCCAAAGCTCAAGGACGTTTGGAGTGTTAAGCTGTGAATTCATGATGATATGAATTACGTGATGACTGACGTGGTTATCTACTTTCCTATATTTTAAATGTCAGTTTACTGGATTAATGAACGGAGTATTACCAATTTCCAGTCAAACAGTGCAGTACCTCACCTTTTCACTGGCTGTCAGTAATGCCTACACCTGCTTCAGAACAGGAGGTCGCATATTCTCGAGTTAAGTTTTTTTTTTTTTTTTTTTCGTACTTTCGTAGATCTCATTCTTTATGCGGATAGCTGCTCAGGATTATTTTTGTGCTAAAAGAACATTCCCTACATGTGCTCTCAGCATTTTGGCACAGTGATAATCAAACTACACTGTCTGCTGGCTACATTAAAATATCTTCTTTTTTTTTTTGTTTTTTTGGCTCTTTCAATTTGATTAAACACTTAAAACTTAGACTAGGCACCTCTCTAGCTGATCAATCCTTGGTGCTGCCACAGAGCGAGAACTTGGGCTTTGGCGGGTAGGTTGTGAAATGTGAAGTGAAACGAAACGAGATCTGCTTTTCACTACACACATGCGGCAGGGGGCAGCTATTTAAAGCGCACAGGGAGCAGTGTTGGGGACAGTACCTTGCTCAAGAGTACCTCAGGGGAACATACTTTCTGGGATTCAAACCCACAACCTTCTGGTCCTGGGGCCACCGCTGCCACTTAATCTTAAAGATGTGCATTTGCATTTATGGCTTTTAGACTCTCTTATCCAGAGCGACTTAAAATTCCTGATTACAGGGACAGTCCCTCTGGAGCAGCTTGGGCTTGAGGGTTTGGCTCAGAATGGTGTTCTGGATTGTGGGATTCAAACCTGCACCCCCTTGGTCCTTAAGCGAGTATCCGATCACTAGACCGCCACCACCTCAGATTGTAAGGGTGGTTTTTGCACGTCTTGGAGAAAGCACACGGTAGTGTTGTTGATCTCATGTGAACGGGGGAGTCCTAGCTGGTGGGTGGGAATGGGGAAAACTCCAAATATTGGGCAAAATCAAGGGAAAAGTAAAATCACATCTACAAATCCTATGCCTCAGACCAGGTGTGCCTGAAGTGAATCATTTAAGACAATGAAACTGAGTCAGATATGACTGGCACGTCATGCTGTGTAATCTGTTATGTACATTAAACT